>VYXB01002073.1:1200219-1312083 GCA_013397135.1 Pachyramphus minor | reverse complement strand
CACTGGAAGGGGCTGTCCAAGGGAGGTGGTGGAGTGCCCGTCCCTGGAGGTGTCCAAGGAAGCGCTGGACGCGGCAACTCAGTGCTGCGGTCACAGGCTGGACTCGGTGATCCCGGAGGGCTTCTCCAGCCTCAGTGATTCCGGCATTCCGCGCCTTGAAAGGAGCAGGGTATCCTGAGCATCTCTGACACGATTAAAAACTGGTAGTAAAAGTTATTAGTAGAAATTAGTGTTAGTAAAAGTTAGGAAAAGTTGCGGGTTGAAACAGGAATCAAGCGCTTGCTGCTTGCTTGCTTTAAAAAAAAAATAAATAAAAAATTCCCGGATTCCCCAGAACTAGATTCCCTAGTTCCGGATAATTCCAGGCTAACAAACACAAAAGGGAGCGAGGTACAGCACAGTAAGCACAGCGTGAATGTTCTCTGTATGAAAAATACTAGTCAGGGAAATACGTGGGGGAAAAAAAAAAAAAAAANAGCATCTCTGACACCATTAAAAATTGTTAGTAAAAGTTATTAGTAAAAATTAGTAAAAGTTAGGAAGAGTTGCGAGTTGAAACAGGAATCAAGTGCTTGCTGCTTGCTTGCTTTAAAAAAAAAATAAATAAAAAATTCCCGGATTCCCCAGAACTAGATTCCCTAGTTCCGGATAATTCCAGGCTAACAAACACAAAAGGGAGCGAGGTACAGCACAGTAAGCACAGCGTGAATGTTCTCTGTATGAAAAATACTAGTCAGGGAAATACGTGGGGGAAAAAAAAAAAAAAAAAGACACAACAACCAAAAAACCCCAAGCACTAAAATTACCGAAATGGTGATTAATCACTGAGCCTCAGTTATGTCGAACGTGCTGCAGTTAAGTCGCTTTGTCTAATTACCGAAACAAGGTGGATGTTAATAAGTTCGCTGAAGAAGGGGACTGAGTACTACTGTCAGCCACAAGTGCAAGGCGCAGGGCCTGGGATGTAATTCCAGCTTTATAAATACAAACCAAGTAGGTTAAATTTTTTTGTTTCCTTTAAAGCATTAAACCTGCCTCTGTGTATTTTTTTATTGTTCTTTTTATTTTTTATTTTTAAGAGGTGTGCATGCTATGGGAGTACTTAGGTTGTTGCCAAAATGTGAATAATGATGCACAGGGAAAGAATTTAGTGCAGGAAGGTGAATTGTCTTATATTTCCTGCTGCACTAAAACTGCCTTTCTGGGGATGCAATCTGTATGTGTGTAGTTTTTCCATTTGATTTGTGAATTTATGATTGAAATTAATTACTAATGGCTAACTGTTTTTGGTAAAAATGTGTGATGTAGTAGAAGGGTCAGAGCCTTTTTCTGCTCCTCTGAATCAGGTTTGTTGTTGAGGTTTGGGACTTAGACACCCAAATTATTCTCAAATATTTCATTGTTGTTGTTATTTGATTATATGTGTTTTAGATTAGCTGGGAATTTGGTAGGTTTCTGGCCCATATTCCATGGCACCCTTACAGGTGGGGTTTTAGCTTCCCTGGTTATTAAACCCATCTAATTGTGATAAAACATTTGACTCTTTATTTATTTTAAAGAGAATTTGCTAGTATGTAGTCAGGAAAGTAACACACAGATAACTAGGGTAAATGTGCAGTTAGAGAATGGATTTCTGGTTTTATGATTGGTACATTTTTAACTTTGAATTCAACACCAAAGTGCAAGCTTTTAAGGAGCTGAGAACTATCATCTTACATTTTAATGGCAGAAGGTGTGTTTTCAGTCTAGCGTTGTTAACTAGAGATACATGAAAGAAAGCATATGGATACTATGATTATATATATTATATTCATGTAGACACTCACATATTGTATTTATAAAAGAAAAAAAAAAGAGTGAGACCCCAAAATGCATCAGGTCAAATCTTTGCATAATTATTATGATGAGCAGAGGGTGAAAATCAGCATGGAAAGTAATAAAAGAAATAACTTTTCTATAGATAGGAGCTGATTACATTGCAGAATGTGATGGCATTGTAGGGGTTGTTACTGCTTTTACAAAACACTCTTTAAAATGTGTTCTCATTGATGACTTTTGTGGGAGCCTGTTACTTGAGCAGTGTTATCTAAAGGCAGCATGTCATTTTTTGGCCTTATCAGGGTGGATATTCCTGCCCAGAGAATGCCCTGTAGCTGCTTACTCATTGTGTAGGGAGCTATACAACTGGTAGCAACCCAGTTCTTTGGAGCTGAGCTGTTGAAGTCACTGTTGAAGTAGATCTAATTTAGATCTAACTTAGATAAATTCCATTCTTGTGTTTTAGAGTTCTGCTGCACTTGCTTGGTGAAAAATGAAGGTTCTGCTGCTGAAGGATCCCAAAGACAAAGATTCGGGACCAGATCCTTATATTAAAGTGAGTAAACTTAAAAAAAAAATAAACAGATGGGTCACTTCACTATTAAATAATAGTGTCAGGCAGATGTAACTGTTTCAGGTGGAAAACATGCTTAATCAGAATTAGGAGTGGGTGTTTGAAATTATATTTTCTGAGGGAAATAATCAAAAATAGGAGTACATTTCTGAAATTATGGTAAGAGGAAAAATGTCCTGGAAAACATGCTCTTACTGCCAAAAGTTATGTTAGTTATGGGGGCATTTTTACTGACTTCACTTTTAAAGCTCTCAGCAAAGTACTGATACTAAACCAGTTTCATTTTAATTAATTACTGTTGATTATGTTCATATGGATAGAACTAAAATTACAGGAATTCTTAGTATTTTTATTGGGAATGTAATGTGAAATAGAGGTTAGTTGTTGGTGGGGTCCTTTCTGCTACTGTCTTTAGTCATGTGAGTGAGTCTTATTGTAAGAGCAGTTCCGTTGAAGAATTTCTCTTTAACGGGAATTATTTCTTTAGAAGAATGCATTCTTTAGAAAAAATGTCTTTACAGAATTACAGAGATGTACAGGAATATTTTCAGGACTGGGGATTTCAGAGTTATCCTGTAACACAGGAGGCCTCAGTTCCACAGTTGTTTGTTTAATAGTGTGTTGTAATACTAACAAATAACAAACTAACAGGATAAATACTAACATAATAAATACTAATAACTAACAAACCAAACTAGATTTACCATTTAAGAAATACTTGTGCTGACTTAGTCAATTCCTTGAAAAAGGGAAAAAGTGCTTTTTGGGACCTGTTTCAAGAGCTGCAAACCTTTTCTTGATAGGAATTAGGATTGTACAACCTTGAAGCAACGTTGATCCCAGTTTTGTCATTTGAATTCCTGTCTCTTGAAAGCTTATTTGAAAAGGTAAGTTCTAAATTATTCCAGTTGTATAATTTTAAACAAAATTTAGGCCATGGTTGCCAAGATCCTGTGTGTTATCTTTAATTTGTGCCCTTTGTGGTCCCTTTTTTTAGCTGTGTATAATAAAATACTGTGTACAGCACAGTCCAGTGGTTGGACAACATCAGGGATCTTGTCCATACTTGTTAAAGAATTAAGTTGGTCAGACAAAATTCACATTTCAGTTGATGGACCATAGACAGACACAAGTATTGGGGCATTTCAGACACGTGTTGTTGCTGTTCTGTTCCTCTCAAGGTTGTAAAGAATTTTTAAATTAGTTTACTGATTGTTTTTTGTTTACTTCTTCATTTACTGTTTATAAGTAGCTTTCTCATCCAGAGTGCTATGGAGGCCTAGTTTTTACCAGTCCAAGGGCACTGGAAGCCATCAAAATATGTTTAAAAGAGAATAGTAAAAATGAAGGTAAGTGCATATTTGTATTCCTTGGTCTTTCTCTTTCAGTATCCTTTGAAATCTGTATTTTATTGCATTTTATTTCACTCACCAGTAGATGTTTGCAGCATAACTTTTAAAAACCTAAGTAGTTTTACAACTTCATCTGCTCCATATTTGGGCTGTGGACTTACTAATCCAGGTACTGTGAGTAAGGTTACACCCTTGAGTAAGCAGTGAGTTCACTGAGACCCTTGGCTTATTGTACCTTTTCATCAGCAGAGGACAATATATTAGGATTTGGGGTCAAATGTAATCTCTTATGTCAAGTTCATCCCTGATCTTGATTAGAACCTGCTGAACTACAAATTTTATTCAGTAAAATGAGTCATTAGTTCCTATTTTTAGTTCCTATTTGAGTTCCTTTCAAAGGCAGTAAATCCTTTTTCCATTTTAAGAATAGTTTCCTCTGATTTGTTTGGGGTTTGTTTTTTTTTTCTTTTCTTTTGTAGTTCTTATTTCTTTTGTTCCACCCCAAGAATACCAGAAAAAAACCTTCCCTGTCCTGTGCTGTGCTGGTTTAAGACAAGGCAGTAAAAGACTTGGTGTATCTATTTTTGACCCATTAGGATTTTGGGCCCAGGGATCAGGTTGCTGGAACCTCCTCACTGCCTGAGGGAGGAAAACTGTCTCACAAGAATTTTATTCTGGTCTTGGGTACATTTTATTTCAGAGTTGATAACTTGATTTTGGTGCATGACTGAAATATAATCAGTTCTATATATTTCTTGTATAAGAATTGCTTTATGCAAGTTCTGTAGTGGATGGGTACAGATTTTTACCCTTTTGTTTGTTGTCGTAGAATATTGTATTTGGTTTTTTTGCCTAAATACTCAATTTAAACCACCAGTTTCTATGTCTATATCTCCCTTTGCACAATGTGCCTTTTCCCCCTACGAGTTCTGGGAAGTTTTTAATGCCAAAAATGAACATTGCAGGTTCCAGGGGATCTGGCACAGGGCAAAGTGTGCATTAAAAATGCTACTTAACCAAGGCATCCCAGAAGTAGTTACTTAAATTAAGCTTTTAAAAACATGCTGTAGACTGCTGTGAATGACACAATGAAAAAATACATTAAAAATTCATTTTGTGTATCCAGTGCTGCAATATGTAGTGGGAATATCAGTTATTATTATTTTGCTGTATTTGTAGATTAAAAGAGAGCCCAAATAATCATTTAGCATTCATATTTTGTTGCCACGTGCTTTAATTTAATTTAATTCAATGTTTTTCAGCCTGGTCAAAATCTCTTAAGCAAATGTGGAATATCAAACCAACATATGTGGTTGGAAAAGCTACAGCTTCTTTAGGTAAGCTGGGTTTAAAAAAGAAATCTTAGGTAAATCTGGCTTTCAGTACAATTTTTGGAATATTAGCTGGTGTTCAAGGGGGCTCAGAAAAAAATATGAGTAAGTTTTCTAACTGAATAATTTGGAAAACAAGTGATTTTATACACATTAGAACTTTCTATGCTTCAGTCAGGATCTGCCTTCTGGATTTCTTCTCCTTTTACTGCAAAGTGATGGTCACTAATGGAAAAATTTGGTCAAAACAGGGAAAACACCCCTTTGTTCTTTATTTGCATGTGGTTTTTTCATTCTGTTTGGAAATGAAATTGGGTGAGAGGGGTTATAACCTGATTGAGACTATGCACACAGTAGTCTCCCTTTCAACCCATATTTCTGTGACAGTAAATCTGAATTGTTCTCATTGTTTTCAATGCCTTTCTCTGCTCCTTTTGGTTATAGTAGAAGAAATTGGCCTCACCCCACAAGGAGAAAAGTGTGGAAATGCTGAAAAATTGGCTGAGTATATTTGCTCAAGTAAGTAGCTAAAATTTTCTAGTTAAATTATGGTACCTTCCATTGTTTCAGACTTTCCTGAAGATAAAATCTAGTGCACAGTGAGACAGAAAAATACCTGCTGCAAATATCTCTTGTTTGTAGGACCTGTGAATTCAGCTTCTGGCCTCTGGGTGATAACTCTGAAAGACAATAAAATAATACTTCAAAATGTATATACAAGATATTAATGTACATGAAATCTTAGACTCTCTAATTGATTGGAGATTGCTGCTTAATCATAAGATTTAAATGCTGAATTAACACAGTTGGTTTCAGAGGGATCTGCTTTTCAGCATCAGAGAAGAGTGGTTTTGAAGAAATGATGCTTTGAGTTTTGTTTAACAGTTTTATTATGATTAAAGCTGCATCAAATTATCAGATTATTGGGTAATTTTTAAAGTCTTTTTAGGCCACTTCCTCCTTTGTTTTTCCTGTAATTTGTTAGAATTTCCAGTAGTAAGAAGAAACATTTCTAGGCTTAGGGGCTGATTAATTTTTGAGTGGATGGGTCAGTACAAGCTGTAAAAAAACAGGCTGTGTTTTTGTACAGATACCAGAGAATTGATCAGCAAAGTCTGCACAGTAGCAGAGATTTATAGGTAAAAGGAAAATAGGATTGGAGCTGGCAAATATTGCTTCTCCTGCGCACAGTGTTCTCTAATTCACTGGAAAATAAAACATTTTAACTATGTGGAGTATTTAATGATAAAAGTCATAGTTGCCAGCACAAGATTGAGTAATAAATTGTGAAAATTAAAAATTGTACTTGCAATACAAAGAGGCCATAAGGGGAGAACAACCCATCTCTGCTCTTCAACAGATACATTAAAGCAAAGAGAGGTTTTGGCTGATTTTTTTTTTTTTTTAGTGCTAGAAAATCTACTTCTGGCAATGAATTCAATGTTTGCCAGTTGGCAGGCGCAGGGATTCTTTTGAGAAGGAAGACAAGAGAAATACCTTCTTGTTCTGTTGTGGGAATGTGAAAAAACTCAACCCAACACATCGTTGGAGGCTTCTTGTTGTTGATACATATAATCATCCTCAAGGATTTATTGGATTGTGCCTATTTGTGTGCTCTCAATTGGTTTATAACAATCTCAGAAGTACAGATTCGATTATATCATGTTCCCTGGTATGTATATACTCATTTTTTAGGCATAAAAGAAGTAGATGAATTTTTTGTATCATTAGAATTTATTACCAGAATAAAGGGAAAATCCGAAATAATGATATTTTTTTGTTGTTTACCTTTTGTGCCTTTAAAAAATATTTCAGCCTAAAGGCTTGAGAAATAAAGGAATTAACTCTGTAACTGGCCAGCTGCCTTTACTCTTTGCAAGGCAAATATTTGGTCACATTTTGGCTGGATACCAATTCTTGTTGTGTTGTTCAGGCCTAGTAAGGAGTTTTTCTGTCCTTTCTAAACACCAAGTCCAAAAGGATTTGTGTTTCTTTAAAGTTGTCATATTGATATTTCAATTAACTGACAGGAGTTGCAGGAGAATTGATGCTGGAATATGTAATTTCATCTTATTTTAAAACCTTTTTTGCATTCTGAGCCAAGTTTATTCTTCCTTCCTGTAATTTATGATAAGGATATTGGTGTTTTCCAATAAAACTTAAGTGTGCAGGTACAGCAGTCAGGTTGTGTCTGTGGTGACTCCTGTGAGGGTCTTTCCATGGGATGTTTCCTATGTTGCCCTTTATTTTTTCTCCCTGAGGACTCTCTGATGCTGCATAAACGCAGAATCTCCTTCCAGCACTTAGAAGCATTTCTCTTATTAATAATGGTGTCTTAAACATGTATTAACAAATCTGAATTAGTACTGAAGTAATGTCTTGAGGGACTCCCATTTCTTTTGAAAGCTGAATGCAAAGCTGGAGCAGCCGTGTAGAATTTCAGCTTGAAATTTTCTCTGATTTTGTTATTTATAGAAAAGGCAAACTGGGTACAAGTCTGCTGTTAAATTGTTAATTTGACAAAAGCCAGTGAGGATATTCCCTTCCATCCCAGCACTGGAACCAGAATCCTTTTTTCCTCGGGGAAGTAAAGTAGAATTGCAGATAGATTGAAACTTTTCAGCAGAAAAAAATGTTCTGTCCTCTTCTTTGTGTGCCTGAATATTCCTTAATAGAGAGAGATCTGTCATATATTGAGTGGGACTGAGATTTTAAATATAAAATTGAGGCAGATTGTGTTGAGGAGGAGGAGGAGGAGGAGATAAATTCCTTTGTAGAAGGGCAGGGGGAATAGAAATGCAGTTTATCTTTGGAGAGATCTTTTTAGGCAAAGTATTCATATTCCAGCTATGGAATATTTTTAATGTACATGCTAAGTAGCCTCTGTCCTCTGAATTGGGGATGCAGCTGCACTGCAGATATTTTGAGCTACCTTAGGGCTGTGTCTGTGGTGAAGCATTTGATAAATCAGCATTTGATACCTTTAAAATGTATCAAATGTACCATGTTTAGTCTTTATTAAAGACCTGAGCTAATTAAAGTTCTTGTTTGTGTGTTCACAGGAGAGAAACCGAATTCCTCAGCTCTTCTTTTTCCTTGTGGAGCCCTGAAAAGAGAAGTTCTTCCTACAGTGCTTAGAGAGAAAGGTTGAGCTTCCCCCAGAGACTCCTTTTAATTAGTCAGTGATGAGAAAAGTTGCATCTAAAGCTTGTGTGCCAAATTTGAATAAGTAAAAGTGGAACTTGCTGTACAGTTGGCTGCAAGTTGGAGGATGGGAGAGTAAGCACTGGGAGGGGTGGATGGTGCCCACAGCTCTGGGACATACAAATCCTTCACAGAATTTTTATCTGTTATTTTAGCTTAAAATAATATGCTTGAGGGCAATTAGTATGTTGTGAGTGTTTAAATGAGATAATAGAAAGTAAAGAAGCTCTGTTTAATTGTGGCTGTGTGTCCTGATTCCAGGCATACCTCTGGAAAGCCTGACTGTTTATCAAACAACCCAACACCCTGATCTGCAGGAATCTTTGAGCAGTTACTTCTCCCAGCAGGTACTGATGGAGTTTGAGGTTTTTGAGGCACGTGACAGTACTCTTCTTTAATAGTGTAACTGAAATATCACTGGACACCTTTCCTCTATATCACAAATCAGAATCCAGTAGTAACCTGCCCTGCATAGTTTGTGTTCCTTCTCTGATTATCCAGTCTATGAATGCTTTACTGATCCCATTATAAGTGTTAGAATTCCAGTTGACATGCTGTTGAAAAGTGTATTGAGGGATGTTTGCTAGAATTATTAGTGTTTTTCTCTTTTTAAAAGCATATAGTAAAGGCCATTCGGGAGCAGTGAGTGCATTATAAAAATAGTAATGGCTTCAAATTGTTTCAGTATTGGATTTCTGAATTTTCCATTTGTAGGAGCCTCATAGAATTACAGAATCATGGAATGGTTTGGGTTGAATGGGACCTTAGAGACCATCCCATTCCACCCCCTACCATGGGCAGGGTCATCTTCCATGATCCCAGGTGTCCAAAGCCCTGTCCAACCTGGCCTTGGACACTTCCAGGGATGGGGCAGCCACAGCTTCTCTGGGCAACCTGTGCCAGGGCCTCACCAGGGGAAGAATTCGTTCCCAATATCCCATCTCACCTTACCCTCTGGCAGTGGGAAGCCATTCCCCCTCGTCCAGTCCCTCCAGGCCCTTTCCCAAAATCCCTCTCCAGGTCTCCTGGAGCCCTCTGAGGCACTGAAAGCCTCTCTTAAGCTTTCCCTGGGAGTGACAGCCCTTCCATGTGTCTGCAGTTCTAAGGCCTTGTCTTTGCCAGAGGATCTTAGGGCAGAGAGAACTTGGGGAACTTGTGACAAATTTCAGCATTCCATGGCAGGATGGGGTTTGGCAAGGCTGGCTGTGCCACAGGAATCCCTTTCTGCCAGCTTCACTGCAGTTTCTCATCCATAAAAACCCTTCCCATCCATATGGAGACAGCTGAAGGGATTTCTGTGGCAAGGTACTGCTGGAACAGGGAGGGATCTGAGCCAACCTCTGCTTCCTTTCACTTAGGGAATCCCTTCAAGCATCGTGTTCTTCAGCCCATCTGGTGTCAAATTTTGCCTCCAGCACATCCAGAAGCTTTCAGGAGATGTGATCAACCATGTCAAGGTATCTTCTATTAAAAATAGTGAAACACAAGAAGGAGTTAAGTTTGGGGTGGGCAAGTGAGAGATAGGAAAGTTGTTACAGCCCTTACAAACCTTGATTTTTCTCTTTTATTTCTCTGAAAAACCCCACCAGATCATACCAAATACAAATGTTATTATGTAGAGTCAGAGAATCACAGGATGGTTTGGGTTGGAAAGGACCTTAAACAGCATCCAGTTCCACCCCCTGCCATGGACAGGGACACCTTCCACTAGCCCAGGTTGCTCCAAACCCCATCCAACCTGGCCTTGGTTGGAGTCAGCTGAAAGCTTGTTTTTTTTAAAAAAAAAAGAAGTAAATGTTTTCATCTACAATATTTTCCCCAACCAACTTATCCCATCTCCACTAAGACAGACTTTGTTTTCTCTTGCTGAAGGTGTGAGGAGCTCTTGCTTGAATTGGGCTGAAGCTGATTAAAATTCCTCTCACTTTTGCTGTTCTGAGGGACTAAGAGCTTTAAATGTTTGTAATGATGGGATAAATATTAATCTTCACTAAGTAATTTCTGAGTAGCTCAATTGATGGGTGGTTTTTAGTACTGAAAATCCTCCACCTGAAATGGCCAGTGGTGTTGAGGAAGCTCAGCTGTGTGAGCGGGTAACTGGAAGGACACACACCCGAGTTGTGATGCTTTGCCTCCTGACCATTTCAACTGGAAATTTTGTCATTCCAGTTTGCTGCCATCGGGCCAACAACTGCAGAGGCCCTGGAAGCTGCAGGGATCCCTGTGAGCTGCACTGCAGGGAGCCCCACTCCCCAGGATCTCACCGCTGGGATCCACAAAGCCCTTCACGCCCAGAACTGCTCCTTACCCAAGTGAGGGCCCAGGGTGCCTGGGAAGGTGAACGTGGTGCTGGAGGAGGGATTTCATTTTCAGGGCTGTTGTCGTGCAAGCAAAGCGTTTTTCAGGAATATACAACACTCTAGTCAGGGACTGGTGTGAGAAGCTTGCACCTAAATGTCTAAGAAATGTGGAATCTGTCCAGCTTCCCTTAAAACATCCAACTAATGCCCTTTCCTCATGTGAATGTGAGCGTTTTATGCTTGAAAACTAGCTGTGAACACCTGTACCCTGAAATCAGTTCCTCACATCACCTCAGGTATTTCCCAGCACACAGCTCGGGTTTTAATTTCTCTGTATGATCAGTTTTACAGACACATCTTCTTTTGTAGAAAAAAACCCACATTTTCCTTTGTAAACTTGTTTATTGTTCTGCTTTTCAGATATTTGTGTGAAAATGATGACTGTAGATTCTCAGTGGAGTGGGAGAGTTGTTGCAGTGAAGTTGCACTGTATGGGGCTAATTCAGGTCAGCTGTTGCCCCTCAACATCCTTACAGTACAGGGTTTTAAAAATTAGGTTTGGGTTTCTGTTCCTGTAAAGAAGGAGGGTTTATTAACAGGGAAATAAACTGGCTTATCAGAGTTAATAATGGTGTTAGAGTTGTGTTTTGGATGTAGTTTATGCTTTGTTTATCTGTGAAAGGGGAAAAATAATCCTATTTAGCACTAATGCACTAATGCCAAGGGATTCATAGAAGATTTAAATCATAATATACCCCATCATAATCCTCCTGAAAAAAAATGATCATTTGTGTTGTTAGCAAAGTGCTGAGGTTCCTGGAATAAGAGAGAAGTCCTTATTTGTTGTACAGTCCTGTTATATTAATTCTGAGGATGTGACCTGAATTTCCAGGCAGGTGAGATGCTCCAGACCTGGAACAAGACTTAAGCTGAGCCCAGTTGTGCTTCTGCAGACTGAACTCATTTCAGATTGTGGGTGTGGGTTCATCAGTCCAACTGGAGACAAAGTGCTTGGCTTTATAAAGCAGTTCTATTTCTTGAGATGAAATGGAATCTGTGAAGGAGAATCATGGATGGGACCTTAAAGAAAGCTCATCTAGTTCCCTGTGCATACACGTAAAAACTGTTTCTACCTTTAAATAAAGTGTTTTATACTGTTATTATACAATAGTGAACCACATTTATTTGTGGAAGAACATTAGAACATCTCCAACTGGAGACATAAGAACTTTGTTTTTTTTGAAATTCATATTATTGAAATACAGAGTCCTCATATGCTGAGATAAGCCCCCACTCAGATTTTTTCTGCCTTTCAGGTAGTTTTAACTCTCTTTTAATTTGCTGCTCTGATGAGGGTCATAACCAAGAAAAGACACACTTGTGAGTTTATATTTAATAAATAAATTTTTATTTAAAAATATCCTCTCATTTATTCACAGTTTCAAGTCTGAAAAAGATAATACTATTCTTGATCAATTCCAACACAGCTGAAACCATTCACTTTCCAAAACAAAATCCCAGAGCTGGCCAATAAATTTGCAAGAGTCACATCAAAGCTTGAAAGGCACAATATTTTTGTGCAGGATCCTCACTGGAATAAAGTAGTGCATCCACATAGTGCACAGAAACTTCCCTGGGCTGACATGAGCAGTTAAACTGTTCAGTGCAGCTTTGCTTACAAAATATATTTCATTAAATACCAAACCAGAGCAGCTGTGAGGTTACATTTTTATGCAAAACACAGATATCACTGCAAAGCCCATTCCTGTAAGAGAAAAATCATTAATTTCTCCATGGTGAAGAACAGTTACATTTCTATCCACAACTCCAACTTGGCATTTCAAACAAAGAAACGCTGGGAGCTGAACGAGTTTTGTTGGGATAAAAAGTGTCCAATGTAACAACATGGTGATAACATCACCACAATAAATAGAGATATCCCATGGGAACACAGCCCAGTGATCCCATATTACAAGGCACTGGTTCTGCTGCTCTGCAGGGCTGCAGTCACTGGATCCCCCCGTTGCTGCCCTCAGAATTTGGAGCCAGCTGCTCCAGTAAATTCAGGATGAGATCCGTGCGTTCCAGCAGGGTCAGGCCTTTGTTGGCAGTCGCCCGCAGGAGCAGGGAATAAACCTGCTTGTTTGTCCTCAGAACCACTTCTTCTTCATTAATGCCCCTACAAAGAAAGGAGATAATACAAATTATTACCCTGGCTACGATATTTTATTCTGCAAATTATCAAGGGCCTTATTAAATAACAACATTGATGAGTATCCCTGTGGAAC
This sequence comes from Pachyramphus minor, assembly GCA_013397135.1. Classification (NCBI taxonomy): domain Eukaryota; kingdom Metazoa; phylum Chordata; class Aves; order Passeriformes; family Tyrannidae; genus Pachyramphus; species Pachyramphus minor. The sequence goes on along the minus strand of VYXB01002073.1, from coordinate 1,299,216 downwards.
CACATGGATGGGGTTGTGGAATCTCCTATTTCCTCAGCCCCCCCATTTCCTGCTGCTTCACAGAATTGCAGTCAGAGCCTGCTCTTTATACTGCAGGAAGGAGCATAAAATAGAAATAAATATTATATAAATATAAATAAATATTATATAATATAAATAAAAATGTCCAGGCAGCAAGAACTTCAGGAATGACCGAGAAACATTGAAGCAAATTAATTCATCACCCACTTGGCAGAAATCAGACAGGTTCATTTATTATACAGAGCAGGGAGTCAATAAAAAGCTACTGAAATGCAAAGTATTTCTGGGATAAGTTACAAGAATTCCCAGAACAAAGTATTACTTTCAATTACTTTCCCCCTCTGATTTGCACAGCCAAGTTCTGTTCTGCTCATGCATTTCACTTTGAGAGGGTAAAACTCTGACTGCACCCAGTTTTACTGCCAGTCTGCAAGTTTTGCTATCAGACATTAATTTTCCCACGTGTTTTCCCATCCTCTGCACTTGAGACCCTGAAGCAGCATCTGTGAGCTCCAATTTCCTCCCCTTTCAGCCCATTATTAAGGTGTGAAACAGAAGGGAGGAAAAGCACACAGGATGTACAGAAGGCACTGGAAAGGTTAAATGAAAGGCAGCTTTAAGCTTGGCCTCGGAGTTTCAAGAAGTTGAAGGTATTTTAACAGTCCCATGTCACAGCATTCAAACATGTTCCCTGTGTGGAACCTTCAGTACAAAACCCCACTCAAGAGACAGTGATGACAAAGCAAATGTGGGGGGAAAAACCCTACAGCCCAAAAAATGAGGTTTTTGCTTTACCACACTTGCCCACGTTGTGAGACCAGAGAACTAAACCAATGTACTCAGTTAGCTGGGACATCTGCTGCTGCACATACAAATCACCCTTCAATCCTCTGCTTCACATATTCAGATTGCCACCTTGTGGGAGCTTTTCTAGGAGCTGAAAGCACCTGACACTGCAATAACCACAGCTAAGAATACACACAGGCTGTGTTTCCCTCATGTTTTCTGTTTACCACTCTCCCACGAGCAGCAGAATTAATTCATTTCACAGTTTACTTTTAGCAAAACACTTCTTGCATCAGCAGCAATTCCAAAAACCATGAACTTCCAGGCCTACAAGAATCCTCTAAAACTAATGCTCCATTTTCATAACTTTTATATAACATTAGGAACAGCTCCTGCTCCCTCCCTATTTCCAGTATTACTGATGTGCCCACATTTCTTCTCAAGTATTCTGTCCTATTTGAATACAGACATTCAAGTCTCACTTTTTGTCCTCAGTCCTGGACTGATATGAGGAAAGAGGGGAGAAAAAGCCTTCTAGACACACTCAGTAAAGATGTTTCGTGGCCATTCCCTCAATTACACACAAACCCATAGAAGGCACTCAATATTTAGATAATCAAGGCATATCTCATGTCCTTCTCCATGTAGAAAGTTCATCTCCATAAAAGAATAAATATTACACTTCCTTAAACTTTAAGAGTACATGGTTTGTAGGGATTTGTGGATGATAATCACACTGACACACACGTTCCAAGGTTCAACTTACCCAATCTTCTTTTTGGTGGAAGTTAACAATTTGATGGACTGGAGGAGAAGGAAGGACATTCTGGACTCGAAGATACTGAGCAGTTTCAAGACTTCCTCTTTGTTCAGGCCCACAGAGGAATCACTTGGTGTCACACCCTCAGCAGGACAGTTGTCCTTGCTTATCTACAGGGAGAGGAACAACCAAAAACCATTTCACTCAACTCCACCATTTAGACACAGGTAATGAGTCAGAAAACCCCACTTGCAGGGGAGCTGAGTGGTAAAATGTGGAAAATAGGGACTTAAATACTCCATGTTTTGCCCAAAATTACCAGGAAGGGATAAACACACATCAGCAATTACTGCAAGTCATTACTGATTGAGGCATCAGGATCCTATTCACACTGGCTACAGATAGCCCTCCACATTTTAATAATTAAATATTAAATACATTATACAGAAAGAACTCCCTTTTTTATTGGACATACATTCTGAAGTTCTTAAAGAAGACTTTTAAAGGATAACATGGGCCCTTTAAGGCATAATAAGAGTTGCACAGAACCCCATGAACAGTCAGTCAGTTTTAATCCATTTCTGGATCATGTTCTAGAAGAATTTTTTTATCCCCTTCCAGGCTAGGAGAGAACTTCAACAGTTCTAACTCTGTCCACACTATTTGAACAACCAGCTCTGTGGAAAAGTAACCCAGGAATATTTTAACTGCCAAGTGACCAGTTATTTGTGAAAGCAAAAGCCAGAAGGGAGCAGGTATCACACCACCTGAGGTTCCTTTACCTGTTCACTTTCTGCCACAAGCTCCTTCCTGATGAGCTGGAAAGCACCCTTGGTTTTGGTCATTATATCCAGGGCCCCAAACAGAGTCTTTAATTTCCCAGCACTGCTGTTCTGACCTAAAAAAAGTAAAAATGAAGGACAAATAGCTCATGTTACAGACTGTACTTTTTCTTCCATCCAGAGATTTCAAGAGTTCAGGAGAAAAGCACCTACTGTCCTAGTCAGCTGAAAACCAGCAAGATAAAAATGCCTTGTTTCCTCTCTTGAGGAAAATTCTATTCTGAGCAGCAGATTAGTCCTGCACCCATACACAGTGAAGATATTTAAAAATGAAACTAAGTAGGCAGTGGGAGTTTGGAAAGCTGTTTTAAGGCAGAGCTACACTTACTGGCCATCTGGAACTCTGCAAAGGCCACTCTTTCCAGCTGCACACGCAGGAACTCACAGGGTGCATCCTTCAGGAGCTGGAAGAGTCGCACTGCTTTGCTGTAATGAAGATCAGCAAGGACACGGTGCTGCTTCCTCAGGTGTTCATCTCCAACCTGCACTCAGAGTAGGGCACAGAGTGAATCCCACACGGTTTTTATGGTCATGATGCAGCTAAAAAGCTGCATTTGCAAACTGTTGTGAAATACCACACATTTCTGTGGTTAAATAATTCCAATAAGTATATCCCAGCTACAGGTAGAAGGATAAATATCAACCTCCACACACACTGGATGTGTTAAGGATGGAACTGATGCAGAAAACCAACCCAGTGTGTACAAATACCTGGTTCCTCAGGCAGCTGTGGTACATGGATGCCAGCCTGTGGTGGATGGTGGCAGCCCTGTACTGGCACAGGGGCTGTCGTTCAGACACTGTATCAACATCACAGTACTTCAAGGACTTCATCATGGCTTCACTCACTTCCTTCTCTATCTACAAAGTAAAGAAATAAAAACCCCCAAATTTAAAAACAAAACCTGGGAGAGGGGCTTTTCACCAGGGCATGTAGTGATAGGACAAAGGGGAAAGGCCTTAAACTGAGAGAGGAGACCCAAACCATTCCATAATTCCACAATTGCACTACCAATTTTGCTCCCTGTTCAGTTTTTCAGGAAGACAATGATGCATTTTTCCCAGATGTGATGAATGCTCTCTGTTACCTGTTCCTGAGCCTTCCTCGATACCGGAGCATAGTCCTGCTGCAGAGTTGCCATAGTGAAATAGGTGGTAGAGAGCTCCCAGTTCACAGAATCCCAAACAGCTGGATGCACATCTCTCTTACCCAGCGACCTTAATGCCTTCAGATAGTAGTCAATAGCCTACAGATGACAAAACCATGCACATACAGAGTTACTGCCTGTATTTCTAACAACCAGAAATTAATTATTTCCCTTTACTCATAGTCAAAGGATTCTCAAAATACCTATCTGGGCCTTCTTCAGTATTTTCTTTACACCCATTTGGTAATAACTTTAATCCTGATCATGCAATTCTCTCTCCCTTGTGTGTGACACTACAGTATGTTTAACATCTGAATGTCACAGCACCAGAGCAAGGAAATCAAACCTCAACAACAATACTGAAGCCTGCACAGCAAGGATTGGGGTGGTATGAAAGCAGATAGGTATTTCATCCAGACTTACACACACATTTACCAAGGTATTCACAAGTAAAAGGCACATCAGGGTCTGGGCTGTGCTAAAACCAGGGTGATGTTACCTTATTGTAATAAAGGGCCTCTTCTGGGGAGAATTCCTTTTTGAAGTCCCCTTCAGCTGCACAATGGGCCTGGGCACAGATCCTCATCAGCCTTCCAGTGTTGCACAGCAGAAGGGCAGCATTGGTGGCATCATCAATGGACTCAAAATTCTGAATTCCTTCTTCAAAGCAAGAGAAGCTTTTCTTCCAGAGCTGCTGCTCCGTCGTCGAGACGTTTTTACTCACTGGGGTGAGGGCACAAGGCTTAGAGACTCATTCTTCAAAGACACTGAACAAACATTTCCATCATGTTCTCTTTCTCATAAATGACCTTTTAGAATTTAAGGGTGGGAAACAATTCTGAAGACCCAATTTATGGAAAATACTCCCAAAATTTCCATATGTTTGAGGGTTTAATACCTGAAGTGGACTACTACACGTATTGTACTTCCAAAAGAATTCCAATAACGTTACACACAAAACACCAGGAAATCAACAGGATACAGCAGATTTTGTTTTTGCAGTAACACTCAGACTACTGGAGTTACTACTAAAAACTTGAAGCATGAAACAAATAAAATGTGACTTTTACACACAAGTAAAAATCAGTATTTTAAGCTTTGACTTTGGCTAAATAAGTTCTGCAAAAACCCAGAGATGATGACAAATTACAAAATTGAAAGTTCAACCCCAAATCCTTCAAATATTACTTGGCCAAAGGTCACAGGAAACTTCAGCTGTTTACACTGAACCACCAGCACCTGATTTGTTCTAGTTTATACAACTCTTACTTGCAGCCAAGATATTATTGGGTTTGCATTCAAAAACAAACCCCCACTGAACAGCTGGCCCTAGAAAGCAGCTTATGCAACTGCATTTCCTCAGAAAAGCCCACCAAAAACTAAACTAGAAGCTTCCATGGATTAACTTACCAAAAGGTTCACAGGCTGACTTAACAGTAAAGTTGTTCTTATGTTTAATTTAAACTTCTGCTTGTTCATGCTGGGCTAAGCCAAACATATCAAGAATGCAACATGCCCTCCCTTTCACAACAGATTTTGAAGTTTTCCTCTTGCATTTTTGAGGGCATTCTAGGAATTCTTTTTAAAGGAATTTCTCCAAAGCTATTTCCTTACTCAGTTTAGGCTCAATTAAGTACAGCATACAAGCCTCAGTAATCTATTGCAGACAAATAATTAGAATGGATATTAAAACACTACTGAGCTACTTAAATGTCATCTTTACAATCAGAAATAGATGAGATTTTTCATATTATTAGTGAACTTTATCACTGCTGTAGCTCCATGAAACAGTCAGAAATGGAAAAAAGGACACTTGCCCACTCTCTCTGTCTGCACTGCAGCAGCCTGGTTCATGTAGAACACTCCAATCTCATTCCTGATATTGCCCATCCTCTTTAGCACCTGGATGTGCTGCTCTGGGTTCTCCTTCTTTAAATTACTGAACAGTAAGATTTCATAAGCTGCTTCATAGCATTTGCAGCTGACAGAAAGCTGGTATTCCAAGTCTGTGGCCAAATCTGTAGCCCAGGCAAACACTGGAAAACAAAATGCAAAGCCTGCATGTCAAACAGCATTTCCCAACAAACTTAAATCTGGTAAATTTTACTTATTACTTAAAATAATTACTGTCTCTAGTAATTTTACAGCTTCAGGCTTGTCATCTAATATCTAGACAAGCTCCTCATGTATGACAGGCATGATAAGCTGTCTCTGAAAGAAAACAGAAGTGAAGTGCAATAAACCCTCTGCCAGAAATGCTCCTAGTGCAGGGTTTTGAACAAACACAACAAAATTACTTATGTCTGTCACATATCCAAACTCTGGCAGTTGTGTCAGGATTGTACCTTGGCACCTGGATTCTCTGTGAAGACTGTGCAATATCTCCTGATCTTCTTTAGTCTGGTAATTATACTCCTCAAGATAAGCTGCCCTGTTGTTTGCATTCTGAGCCAGCATTAGCTGGATGTCTCCACAAAGGGTTAAACACTGGCACAGGAACATCAACACCTCTGGAAGCATGCTGCCACAGAGACAGCAGTAGGTATCTGTTGGGAAAAAAAATCCATGGATGAGGGAGGGGGAAAGAAAAGAATTACATGTCCCAAGGCTTGACACAGACTGACAATATAACTGGGTTTTATGTGACCTCTCTGCACACAGAGACTTAAGTGTGACAACACAGGTTCTTCTCAGAAATAACTTATTTTAAACTCATAGTTGCTGATGGTCCAACAAGAGCACTCTGGTAATTACAAATGCTGATCTCAGATTTGACTAATGGAAAACTGACTTTCTACAGATTGACTCAAATGAGATACAGCTTGAAGAGTTACTTTCCAAAAGGTAGAGCTAAAAGTTGATTCTCAATTCTTTAGGAGACTGAAAGCTGGAGAGTGCTCTGAGTTATTGATAAGCATGTTGATGCTTTGTGCTAAGATCTAGTGGCTTTGCTTTATAAGGCTCCTCCTGCCCCCAAGCCCTACAAAAATGGAAGCCAAATAGCAGCACTACTGGCATTTCCTAATTAATCACTCTCATTATGTCAGTATTAGCCTTTAACAGTCTGATTTAACTTCTTTCCTTTTCCTCAAAATTCAAGTAATACTTGAATATGTATTTCATTTTAGAGGAGCATCCAATTCTGCTGATGAACAAGTCTGGTATTTCTCAGAGTCAAGAATGTATTTAAATGACATGGGAACCACCAGGCATTTCCAGGGAAAACACACCAGCTTGCAGGGTTAGCACTTAGAGCACAGAATACTGTCTTGGCCTTGGCACTAGGGCTGAATCCCCCAAACTCAATTGCTCTGAAGCTCCAAATCCACACTCGAGTTTCCCAGCCTGTCAAAATGGAAGCATCTTTCTATCAATCAGTGACTAAAGTCATCCTTACTAAAGCTTCTGTCCTGAATAATGAGCCAGACACTTAGTTTAACTAAACACAACATTGTCAGACTTGTCACTGCACCCCAGTGGGATAAATCATGCACAGCAGTATCTTACATTCTGAGAGGAGTCTACAGGCAGTAGCACAGGAGACAAATCCTCTCTAGCCACTTACCATGGCACTGCAAAGCCAGCTTGATGTACCGGAGTGCTCTCCCATATTTCTGCAGAATCATGGCAGCATCAGACAGGACATAATAAGCTTTTGATGATTTCAGAATGAGCTGGAGTTTCATTTTGTACTGCCACGATCCAGGAATCATTCCTGACTGACTGGAATGCTTACCCTTCTGAAACGAGCCCACTGCAAGAGGAACAGAACCTCATCAGTAAATCTCTCTGTAGCACATGGCAGACACTGGACACAACTTCATCAGCTCAGACAGAATGGAAATTGCCTTATTACAGCCCCACACAAGCAGAGTTATGGCAGCCTGTCTGCCACTACATTTATCATCTGCAAAATGGACCCAATGCCTGGCACTCTTCCATGTACTCCTCCTGCTATCAGGATGCTGGAACACAGGGAGACAGTGACAGGGCAGCTCACCTCTGCCTTCCAACAGCTTGTGAAACACGGGTGCAGAGGCCAAGACTATTCCCTTAGGTAGCAGAAGAACAGAACAAGAAAGCCAGGGGCAGAATTTGTAAGGTCATCCAGCAAATCCTTAAGATAAATGCTCTGTTTCAGTCTCTGTGACGAAGCCTCCATTTGTGGGTTTAGCCTCCAGCACAGAAGGAACTGGATAACCTGGTCTTTCCCACAAGGAGAACCAATGATTTTCTCATACTCATTTCAAGATATCCTCTGGGTAAGATTATGATGTTTTTCTTCGATGCTGCAGCAGTTACAGAACCAGAAAGAACAGGCCACTGGTTTAAGGCCTGTACCTTCCAAAGGACAGAATTTTGCCCTGATGATATTTGCACACAGAAATGAGTCTCCTGCTTGCAGGTGGACCTGAAAGGCCTGACTTGTAAGCCCACTATCTTATAATAATATGTAAGTATATAAAAAGTAAACACAGTAATTTTTAAGCAGTATTAGGACAAATATAAATCTAACACATGACACCTCACACACACACACACACACTGCACATACACTATATACAGGCACTATTCAGAAATAGTTCAAGTTAGAAATTCCAGAATTGAGAGCACTTATCCTTTCTGTATGTATGTAAATATATACATGTGACAGAGAAGCTACATAACTGGCATCACAAAAAACAAACCCATGTACTGGAAAAACAAAAAGTCAACAAGTAGCAGTGCTGCTACTTCAGGGGTGAACTCCAGCACAGATCCAGGAATCAAATCAAGTATTTTTTTTGTGGAATATTTGCCTCCCACATCCCCCAGGAAGCACTAAACTGAATAAGTGAATATGTGGGCACTCTCCCTGCCAGCTGGCAGGGAGCTGCAGTTCCAAGCTGTGAAGGCAGAAGACAGAGCCTGGCTGCAGGAGAGCTGCCATCAGCACATTGCTCTTGCTGACCTTGGTAAAGCTTCTCAGGAAATCTTGGTGAAAAAATCTTGGTAAAAAAAGGTAACTTTCTGATAGAGGCCTTAAATCCTGTGGTCATGTATCTGATAATAACTAAGAAAATGTGTGTATATCTCCAAGTCATTGTCATCCCAGAGACAATCAGAAAATTGGAAGAGAAACATGAGAACACTGAAATTAATATCTCAAAACTGAACTGGCTTATTATTTAGAGATTTTCAAAGCAAGAAAGGAGAGAGAAAGAAAAGAATAGTAAAAATAGGCAAGATCAATTGCTTTCTGAGCTATGCTAACAGGGCTCCTTGCCCTGTAGACAACTCTGCTACTTTCAGAACAAAAGCCTTTCCTAGAAACTTTTATGTCACTCCAGAGAAAAATAAAATATAGTCTGAAACTTCTGGAGTCTGGGTATTTAAGAAAACAAAACATCTTTTATTTGCTGCTTCCTTTCACAACTGTAGAGGTACAAGAAAGGAAACAAAATCCTAGCTAACATTTTATATGCAGTCCAGCAGCAAGCATAATGTAGGAGCAAAACCTGCCAGAAGGCAGGAGTTCTTCCAGAAAACATCCAAGTCACACACACAAAGAAATTAAGACTATTTGAAAAACAACCCACAGAACTTAAGGTGCTCCACATACCAAAGCCCAAAATACCAAGCCCTTATGGAAGTCATCTGAAAGCCACATCTTAATGGGGTCCAGTAAAATTATGTGTTTACTCATAAAAGATTCTTTGATATGCAAGGTATCCCAAATGAGCTTCTCCTTTCATATTTAAAAAGGAACAGACTGCTCTCCAATTTTAGGTGTATGCTTTTCCTTAGGCAGTAGTGTAATTAGTGACTTTGACAATCAAAATAAAGCAGCAGCAGTTTGTGTTGGCACTAGAAAGGTCTTATTTGCACAACAATAAAACTTACTTTTGTCTAAAAATAAGGCCATCTGCTTTTCCAGACACTCGGGACCACCACTGGTGGATTCATCTTCATATTTCAAGGGGATTGGAGTGCTGGGGTCAGCTGCTGGAAGGTCACCCTCCTTTTTAACACTGCTGTCGACAGACTTTAAGCCCTGCAAAAGGAAGAAATAGTTTCATTCACCTGGACAGCAATATTTAGCAAACACAGAGTAGATCAAGAGTTGGGTGGTGGGTGAGGGATCACTGGGAAGCTGACAGGGAACTCACCTCCAGGACGTGGTTGAGCACGAGCCGGCAGCGCTCCTCGGTGCCGTGGCAGACTGGGAATGCACAGCTGGGCTTCATGGGAGCAGCAGGGAAGGAAGAGAGTGAGTGTTCACCAAGGGAAATATGAAAATGACTGGCCAGAAGATGCAAATGAGAGGCAGCATTAAGAAAAAACATTAATGGGACACCTGAACTCTACGCTGAGAAGCATCACAGTATTTCTCCCCTTTGCTCGGTTCATGTACCTGGGTACCTTGGTCCCTCCTGGTAATTCCAAAAGGATGAGTCTATCCATAACATCTTACCAAAGCATCCACAGAGGGTCTGCACTGCAGACCCTGGAAGATAAGCAGATTCAATACTGCACAGAAATCATTTATTCAGCCTATATGAAGCTGCTTTTGTCACCTTTGAAGAACTCAATCCCCTGGAGTTTTTTGGGGAAGTTTGTATTTTTGTTTTCTTCTGGGGTAGAGTAGAAGAGGGAAAAGAAAGGGAAAAATCAAATGTTTCTGCACCTGCACAGATTGTCATGTTTTCAACTGATGGACCTTGCAGGATTAGTAATTAAGACAGCAATAGCAGTCACAAATATTTTTAGGAAATCATCTTCTTTGCTCCTCAGTACAGATGTTGGAAAAAAGGTTTCACTTTTGACTATTTAGAGCAATTTCATAATCACATCCCTACCTAGGGAAGGCAAGTAAAACATCAGAAGTAAAATGTTACGAACAGTTTCTTCACTGATCTTCACAGATCTCTGTGTTCCTCTATTTTGTTACAATAATGTCCAGGAAGTGCAATGAAGTGCTATAATTCTGATTATTGGTTTATGAAGCACATGTATGCCAAGGAAGTTTCAGGAATACTTTGGATATGGACCCAGCTGTTTCCTTAGACACCATATGTACACATGTGCAGAGTAAAGTGTCATCTCTATAACCAAAACTTCAAAGAAATCAAAATTGCTGTCTTCTGACCAGTTACCTTGGAAAGACAAATAATAGAGGGAATTCAGGGATTAACTCTTTGAATATGAAGTAGCTGATGCTCCTGGAAAAATTTTTACAATACCCAAGGTATCCACACAAACTCATGGTCATCTCAAACATGGCCAAGGCTCACAATTCTTTCCCTACTGCCAAGACAGGAATATGCAAAATCTTGAACATGTGGAAGATGGCAGGGAAAAATCTGCATTAAACTGTAAAATTCAAACACCTCAAGCTTTATGAACAGCTCTTGGAAAGTTTCTTTTCCCCCCTTCAGTTACCCTGAAGACAGAACTAAGAGGTACCTGTATTTCCCTACCCAACTTTGTCACAGGAACTGAATCTTGCCAGAAAACCCCTAAAAACTCCCCAGTGCCACTTACACGTATTCGATGCACTGACTTGTACTTTTCTGGCACTGACAACTCTCCAACAGATTTGATTATTGCCACTGCTTTATTGTCATCTGGGGGGTCAGAGCTGTTACTGTAGGAACCATTTTCATCACTGTCTGGCATTTCTTCCTCTTCCTCGCTGTAGCTCTCATCAGAATTTCCATTTATAGGGAAGTCTGTACTGTCTTCTTTTTTAGGTTCATCCAACTGAAAAAGCTCTGATAACATGTAGTTTGCTGAAGCAATAATCTTTTTAAAGAAGAGAAAAAAAAATTAGTTTTCAAGGTGTATTTTTCTTCTGAGAGACAAGAACAGTATAAATTATGTTAGAATAATGAGGAAACAGTACATGCAAACAGGTGTTTCTGATCAAGTTCCCTGAGAGGGAAGAGGATCCAAGACTAATCAAGTTTAGAAGAGAATAATAATCAACTGGTAAAGAATAAGTATTGCCTGTTCTAGGAGCTTGTAGATCACAGGAGACAGCACAAGGATCTTATGCAAGCAAAAAAAATTGAAGAGATTCCACTGGGATCTTGAGAACTTTTCACAGCTTTAGAAGGAATTCTACGAAATTCTTAATAGTTTACAAGAGAAGATGTGGCACATATTAACTAATCAATTTTAAATACAATTCAGGTTTTTCACATCATATTTTTGGGATAAATTTTCTGTTGAAAACAGCTTAAATTTAAATCATTTAGAGACTGTCTAACCCAACCCACTTGCTCCAAGCAGGTTGTCCAGTTGGGATGGAGACTGTAACCTCTCTGGTTGACCTGTCCCAATTTTCAGCCACCTTTAGAGCAAAAAAAGTTCTTATATTCACATTTTACACTGCCTACCCAAGATCTGCTCCCAAAGGGCTCCTTGGGAACAAGAGTAAAAGAGCAAATGTAATGACAAGTTCCTTTTTAGAGAAGGACAAAAGACTTGTGCAGCAATGAGGATCAGCAATGGCAGCTAATTAAAAAAAAACAGTGTGGGAATTCTTTAAACATAACTTCAATTTTTAAGATGACAAATAAATTTAAATTCTCGCCCTTGGGAGGAGGAAGTAGCACACACAATATTATCAGGTATAATAGAAAGGCTGTCATTGTAATTCATTTACACAAAAGCAGAAGAAAACACAGAATCCTTACTTGAGGGTGCCTGCCATTGTCCAATAACTTCAGACAATTCAGGAGCAATGTTCTGATAGTGCCATAGTGTTTCTTGTTCTGGTTTTTCTTCAGCATCATATTGCAAGCAACTCTAAAAGAAAGTTGAACAAAACAGTAAAATCTCTGGATAATTTCTTTGTGCTCAGAAGAAAAAGAAGCTTCAAACAATTCTACTCCCAATGTAGATCTGCCAAACTTCAGGATGGGTCTACAGGACTTTCTCAGGGAGAAGTTTACATGGAGAAATGGTGAAAAGGACAAAGTCTGTTTTGATTTGGTAGCACTGAAGATCACCAAGTTTATGTGTGTGATTGTCATTTGATCATGATTTTGGTCTGTATTCTTAATATTACTGCATCAAGAACTAAGTATTAGAACAAAACTTACGAAAAACTCACTTGTACAGAAGAATTGCCACTGGCATTGTAAAAGGGTTTTGGTATTTGTCTTCTGTCTCTTCACAAAGTGTGGTGAGGTCATAGAGCTTGACTATATCACTGCCACTTGCTGCAAAATAAAATCTTTCATTAATCAATATGACTTCACTATAAATCTTTTCAAGTTAATCTAAACCTACTTACCTTTAAACAACCAGTAAGTATGTCCTTCTTTGGTGCAATTTGATTTCAGAAAAGACAAGATATTCTGAGCAATATCTTTTATCACTTTGGTAGAAAAATTTGAGTTTTCCAAATTGGGAATATCTTCAGTCTTGATCATTTCATATTTCTGCAAAGAATGTATGTTAAAACTCAAGATTAGGAGGGTTTTCTGCCACCTACCCCCCCAAAATTCATATATAGGTGTCTCTATCAACAGCTAAAAAAAACAAAGGCTACAGTTATGGTAAATTGAGTTAACTTCTATGATTTTAAGGAAGCACATCTTAACTACTCAATAAAAGCTTTTAGAAGGATCCACTTTGTGACAAACACGGTAAATGGAGAAAAAAAAAAAGATGTCTTGGCAAGATTTTAAGATGTAAGAAACTGATTTCTGCTGTTACATTTTTTATTTTTGCCTTCACTCATACAACAGGGGAAGAAGAAATCTTGCATGCACGAAAGGGAGGGGGAAAAAAAGCAACACTATTTTTAGATGAGTGCTGCAGGCTGTCTGGAGGCTTCTCATTCTGCAACACAGGATTTTAGTAATCTTTTTTTTTTGTCAGAGCAATAGAGAGAGATCTGCTACAACTGAAGCCATTTCAGAAACTGGAGATCAGATTATTCTATTGACCCCTAATGCAAAGACCCAGACTTACCTGAACAATTCCATTCACATGAAAGCACATCACAAGCTCTGGGACGTTGCATATTAAGTTGTCCAACCAATAGTCAATTCCTGTTAGCACATTTATTGGCTTGTTGTTATCCCTGAAACCCAATATTTCTAGTGTTACTTAAGTATTTACTGCTCAGAAAACATTAGGGATGTTTACTAATGGGATTTAGATTTAAGTTAGCTGAGAGCAGATGGATACTAAAACAATTATTTGTGAATTGTTATAACAATGAGAAATATCCAAACAGATCTACTGATCTCTCCAATGGAATATGCTCACATTCCATCAGCAGTTTGGAACTTTTGCCCACAATGAAACTTTAACAAGCTTCAGATGTCACATTATTGCCAACATAAGTACTTCACAAGTTCTAAGGGAATAGAAGTATGAGCTACAACTAATTATAGCACAAATCATCTCCCAGACCTTCCTTGAAGAGCAAGGTACTGTTAATTTCTGGATGTGTCTTAAAACAATGACACCAAGTGAGATTCAAGTTTTTGCTCATTCTTTGCCTCTGTACAGGCAGGAACAGAAAGACTGGTAATCAAGTGATCAACACCAAAATGTGGCTGGAATAATTCTGTTTTACTGTTTAATAATATTTTAAGTATTCACGCCCAGCTTACATATTGAAACTCAAAGTTCCAGTAGGAGAAATGACTGCCCTCTTTTAGAATAACAGCAAAAACCACAGATAGATAAATAGGAAGCAAAGCAACAAATCAGTCAAGGTTATCATATGTATTTCCTGAACTTCCAAGCTCACCTGAGACGCAGGCTCACAGCAGGGTATCTCCCACCTCCAAATATTGGCATGTTTGATCCCACCAGCATGTGGATATCTTCAAAGGTCCACAAGATATTACGAACAAAGTCATTTTTAAGTCCCTTCATTAAGAGAAAAAAAGATTTGGTCTATAAATCACTGGCATCAGACTTGGTCTCTGTGACATTCTGTGGAATTATGAGAACAGCAAGAAGCCAAAGCAGCAACTCAAAGACGGCACGTGATGAACTAGGCTACGCACTCACAGGAACTGAAAAGACTCAGGGTGCAGATGCCACAAAAGCTACTTCTACAAGGGACTGAGGTTCTCTCTGGGTTCCAATTTAGACCAGATTTGAAGTGTGTGATGTTCAAAACTGGGGGTTCAGATCTCACAGATATCATACCTGACTGTTTTCCCCGTCATTGAACAAAGGAGTCAGGTTTTGTTCTTTGGGGGCTGAGGCCACGTGCCCCACTATATATGAGGGTTCAAGAGGCACATTTCCCTGTGGAAAGCACAAGGATAAGGAGTGATTCTGCTGCTGAGGTCAAGTTAGGCCAGTCAAAGAGAATATGAACAACAAAAGCATATAAGGGCAAAACCTTTACTTCTAACATCTTTAAATAAGTATGTATTAAAACTACCACAAGCCTCTAGTAAGTGACTAGAATGGTTCTTTTCTATAGGTAGCACCAAAGTTTTGTACTTGATTTATACACTCAGAGGCTCTGGAAAGAAATCAGAAAGTATTTATAGGAGCTCCTGACTAACCCAGGGGCAGCACCAGATTATCAGTCTCCAGAAGCAAAACCCCTTTCCTGCTGTTTTATTTATAAATTAAAGAAAATCACACTGTGCTGCTCCACAGCTGCTTTATGATAAACAGTCTGCTGATTGGGCAACAGCTCCTCAAGAGGGTGGAAGAGAGAAGCAGTCCTTTTTCTAGAAGCTTTCAAGTACTGAAATATTTCTCCACTTTGGAATATTGCTGCAGAACAACACATGCAGTTATGTTTTTATGGATAATGAAGGTTAGAAACTCCCTAAGCTGGCTGACCAGGACACTGAGTTGGTAATACTGTGCAAGCACACCTAGAACATCATTATTCTATTAATGCAGAATGAATACAACAGATCTTTCAACCTTTCCAAAATTTAATCAATTCCTGGTTTATATTACTCAAAAACCCACAGGAATTAACAGTTTCCATAAATAAGTTTAGCCACAGATGGAAATCCTGACTTAGGGCCTGATAATAATCAGTTTGTTGCATAATTACTGTAAACATCTCCCCTTTCACTTGTGTAATCTCAGAGCCAGTATTTGTAAGTGTTGCTTAACTGTTTTGCAAACATTTTCATAGATGTTCATTTTCCTCTTCCCCCAGTAAATTAAAGGCCACAAAAGACTGATTTTAATGATAGATTTAAAAAGAAAGGCCAGAACCTTAAGTTACCACACAGACCTTCTGAACCATCAGTGTTTTCCTACTTTTAGACAAGGTCATTGCTGACCCCTCCTAGCCAAATGCTTTGTTTCCCAGAAATGCTGGAAGAAATCACAATTTAACATTACAGGGACAGAAACAAAGCAATTTCTGAAATTTGGAGCCCTGAATTACTGGCATGAGCTAAACTGCACCTCCTGCCAAGTTCTCCTCATGCCTTAGTGCAGCTCTTTCAGCAAACAGCACCCTCTGAACACATTTCAGCATCTGTGTCTCTACGAACACTGAGGTGCCACAGAAAACATTCTACACACCAACCTGGTTGGAGGCACCTGGATCTTCAGATAACGAAGAAGGCATTTCAAAAGGAGCTGGCCAGGAGGCCCTTCCTGCTTCATCACTCTCACCTGCAACAGGACCCTCCTGGTGCTGTTTGGAAGTGGAAGGAACAGGCTGAGCAGCTCCATCACCATTAATGCTGACAAGGAAACATTGAACAGTTCAGTTGACAATATGCAAACAGATCCATTTTAGAGTTATGTTTGATGCACTGTTCTCAACAAATGACTTGGCTAATATGCAGTTAATTAAGTCAGGCTGTTTATTTTATGCTTTAATACTTCAGCTTTAAAGTAAAATAGTTCAATTTCTGGGAAAACATTCACATGTTATTTCCTAATCTCATCCCTCAATTTCTTCTGTATAAGGCTGAGTTAGTAAATAAGAGAAACCATAATGGAATTTTAACATTTACTTCAAGACCAGAAACGAAGCAAAAGTGGGGCAGAATTCAAGATTCATGCAAACAGAGGGTTACCTGTAATACAAAAATTTAGAAAGTATAGCCTTCTGGTACCAATGCTCTTTACTCTTCTTTTTTCTTTGCCACTTCTGATCAATCAGCCTTTGATAAAACTCTTTCAGCCACGTCCAGTCCCCTGTCTAAGCAGTATCAGAAATATGAAATTAGTATCAGGAAGGAAAGTAAACAAAGTGCCTTATAAACTGGCAAATATTCATCTAAAACAAAAAAAGAAACCCAGAAAATAACTTCACAGCTGAAGTTCTGAATTGGTCATTACTGAAAATTTTTCTTCTAGAAAAGTTTAGTTCTTATTGAAAATTTGACTTCATTAGAAAATAAGAGGTGACACAGTAACAAATATTTATTTAAAATGAAATTAATCAAATAGTTTAGCAATACTGAAGTAATTACAGGAAAGTGGGACATGGAATTTTAATCCTACAATACCATAAATACAGGACATCAGGTGTGGTTCATGGCTAAACTGATTGCTGCAGAACAGAGCACCTCTGGCAGTCACATGTGATCCTCAGGAACATCCATATGTTCTTGCTGGCTACTCTATTCCTGAAATAATGCATTTTGATGCCATACTTAACAAAAGCCAACTGGTTCACCTGAGAGGATCTCATGAAGAGCTCCTGAATATCCAGCTCATCCAAGAGAAGCGTCCTCCCGATGCGATGCACGGCCATGCTCACATGGGACTTGCTGTAAGGGATCTTCAGGAGCTTTTTAATGTTCTGGCAGGAGAAAAGTGAAGAGAGACAATATTCAATGTAATTATACTGCACTGTAAGACAATTCTGAGGAAACTAAGGCTACACCAATGCTGACTTGGGAAGACAAATACCATAACTCCAAACATCCCCCCTTTTATTGTTCTTCCCCTCAGCTCCCTTTGGTCATTTGGGGTCACCTGTCCTGGCTGTGATTCCTCCCAGTTTTCCAGGCACCCCCATTCCCTCACTAGTGTGGCAGTAGAAGCAGGAAAGGCCTTGGCTCTGTGTAAGCCCTGCTCAGCAGTAACAAAAACATCTCTGTATTATCAGCCCTGTGTTCAGCACAAATCCAAAGCAATCCCAGACCAGCCACCGGGAAGAAAATTCCCCAGCCAAAACCAGCACACATGGTCAGGAAAATAAAACCTTACAGTGCCAGTGATTTTAAACCATTCCTCAAGAAAATACATTTGTTGAGGTCAGAGAACATAAATGATAGTGAGAGAGAGAGAGACCAGGCAGTCAGTAAAAACTAGGTATCAACAAAACATGACAAAAAATAAAAATGCCAGTGGATGGTTTGGATTTTAAAGCTTTATCTTCCCCACAGAAATACCAGCACTTTGTCAGGTGACCAGAAGAATCTGGAGAGAGATCTAAGTGAATACAAATCTGCCAAATCTTAACACAGGAAATGTGTGTGTATGTTTCTTCTGAACAGCCTCATCTGAATTCTACAGGTATTTCCACCACCAAAAAGCTGACACAAATCAGAGGAAAGAAGCAGCAAGTTGGAGAGCAGCTCTCTCTCTTCTACATAAGAATAGAAAAAAAAATCATCTTCAGAGTAATAATTTACATCAGAATAACTAATTTCAAACACTCAAGACAACTGCCTTGCAAGACTGATGTGCTGCATTCACTAAACTGCGTATTTTAGCTGGAGATGATTTGTAGAAACCCACAGAAAATACCATTTTCTCTGCATCTCTTATTCACTGATCACAACTCCCTCACATGGCAGGGAAGAAGTTCAGCAATCTGTGTTTCACTGGGGGATCTTCCCTTTTCCTCAAAGGACACAAAGATGCCAGAAAGCCGTGACAGTATCTTAAAATAAAGTTTATGCAATATAAGAATTCGAATGACAGAACTTAAAAAGCTGTACATACCTCTGAATCAGACACCACATCTACATCATTTCCAACTGAGTCAATGAAGTCATAAGCCATCCCAAAGCTATTTAAAAAAATATTACAAGTTAACACAGGTGCAGCATGACATTAGAGACTTGGTTTTTAGTCTTATTAAATCTCTGAAAGGCTTTTTAATAAAAAGAAATAGTCCAGCTAAACACCACCAAGTGTAACGAGACTTAAAATTAATGAACTAAACAATTTCATTTTCATACTCTACAAGTTTTTCAAAGATATCTTTGAAAGTGCTTAGATCTGATTTCAAGACATTCTAAAACACTTGTAGTTTTGGTGAATTCAAGAAAAAACTGAAGTGTTTGTTAAGACAGCTTTGGGAAATCAGAGAAATTGAGTTGTTTCTTTAACACTAAAAACAAGAACAGTTTTTCAAAGAGTTTCTCTCTATGGCATTAAGCCTGTTAAATACTTTAATTTTAGTAACTGTCATTTCATTTCACCTCTTATTTAAGTTTCTCAAAACTGCCCTGCATGTTGTAACAGACACACTCATTAAGGCTTCTCTAAATTACAAGCTACTTAAGTTAGAATAATTCAATGCACAGATCATTCTTTAAAATTAAATCAGGTATTACTATAACAAAAAAAATACATGATGTGCAAGTATCCAAAGTTATACTTGTGCTATCAGCTTTTTAGTACTGACACCAGACAGAGATTCAACCACCAGGCTCTATTTGACAAGTAAACATAATATCTAAAATAAACAGGAAAAAATCATAAAGCCTTGAAATACATATTATTCTGCTCAAAAAAGTACAGCTCCTAAAAGAGATTTTGAGGATTTAAACACAGACCTTCCACAAACTGTTTAATTTCACTGACTGGTTGACTTGGTGTGAATTTGCTTGTGCAGCACAGGATTTGAGCCTCCTGTTTATAAACATTCTGAACTCAACTCATTCAACTATTTAAAAAACATTCTCACAGAAAAGTAACACTGCTTTTTGGGTTTGCCCCTTATTTCACCTCCTGTGTTCACTCCTGATATAACTAAGAAATTCCAGTTGCCATTAGTTTGTCAGATCCAGTTTGTAAAGATCCAGAAGAGCTATAAATTGGCTTTTGGCTTCCAAAGGGAAGCATATTTGTTTCATTTTCATCTGTTATCACAGGCAGATTGGCTGACTGAACCAGTGCAGTTTAATTTTGGCCAACCAGGGAAGAATATAAAATCAGTTTGACTGTCTCAGGCAAGGTGTCAACAGGCACTTGTGCAAAATAATTATCAACAGGGTTACCAGCATCATTAATCATTTACAAAGGAGACAAAGTTGGAGCATAAAAGTAAGAATTCAAGATGAAAAAGTAGAGGTAGAATGGTGAAGACAAAGCAATAACTTGTTACTACGCTAAAGTCTACACTTTACCCTTTAGATGAAAGTCTACACTTTACCCTTTAGATGACACAGACCCCAAGTTCACTATTAGAATTCTTCATAAAGGCCTGGAAAAAATTAATTACCTTGAGAAGGGTTTACTTTTTTTGCTGTTGCCCAGAATGGTTGTCCCTGCTGGCCCCAGCTTGGCACTCTCCCGTAACCAGTTGGCCGGGGGAAGCTTCAAGTCCGTTTTCTCCTGGAGCCGAGCAAAGGCTGCCTGTGGTGGGGCAGAGGAATATTTCACCACTGCACTGCTCTTCACTTCATTGCCTCCAAGGAACAGCACCGACCCCTGGTTTGCAAGGAGAAATTAGCCTTTTATTTATAAAATGTTGGCAATTAAAACTATCAGGCTTGCTCTCTAATCAGGTATTTTTAATGGTAAGCGACCAAACCCCAGTCCTGTATTCACTTACCTCTTTCTCCTGCACGTGCTCACGAGTATTTCAGTTATCCTGATTCCAACACTTGTATCAAACACAAGCTCCACTTCATGAGTTATGACAGAATCAGTTAGATTGGAAAAGACCTCCAGAGTCCAACTTGCGCCCAATCCCCATCTTGTCACCCAGCCCAGAGCACTGATGGCCATGTCCAGTCCTTCCTTGGACACCTCCAGGGATGGGGACTCCACCACCTCCCTGGGCAGCCCCTTTCCATGCCTGAACACCCTTTCCAGCCAGAAATTCCTCCTGATGTCCTGACCCTCCCCTGGCCCAGCTTGGGGCTGTTTCTTCTCATCCTGTCTCTTGTTCCCTGGGAGCAGAGTCTGACTCCCCTTGACTTCCCCCTCCTGTCAGGGAGTTGCAGAGCCAGAAGGTCCCCCCTGAGCCTCCTTTTCTCCAGGCTGAGTCCCCTCAGCTCCCTCAGCCGCTCCTGGTGCTCCAGACCCTTCCCCAGCTCTGTTCCCTTCCCTGGACACGCTTCACCTCACGAGGGGCCCAAACCGACCCCAGGATGTGAGGTTTGACCTCAGCAGTGCCCAGCACAGGGGGAATAATCCTGTCCTGGTCCTGCTGGACACACCATAGCTGATCCAAACCAGGAGCCACTGGCCTTCTGGGCCACCTGGGCACAGTCACAGGGCTGAAGAGTCATTAAGGTCAGCTCCCCAGGGAATGTGAAATCACTCAGAAAGACCAAAATTAAAACATGACTCCCACTAAAGTCTGAGAAAGTAAGTGTTGACTAACACCAATTTCACTAACACCAACATTAAAGCGAAACACTTCAAATAATAACAAATAAACAGCCCTCACGGCTGCCTGTTTCTTGTCAAACAACAGTAAAACACACAGCTGTCACACGCGTGTGGGAAGCTTTGAAGTGACATACTTTAAGGGAAAAGCAGCTCCACAGGACACCACTTACGTAAATGCGATGCACTCAGGCACAACAACAGCAACACCGCTCGCAATTAGCGCTTAATCATAATTAGCGCGCTGCCTACCGCACTCCGGCCCTGACAGCGGCATTCCAGACTGGAAAGAGGATCAAAGCCACCACTTAAATTAGAGCTCCACTAGGGGATGTGTTTGCAACCACGGCTCGTAACCCCGCTCAGCGCCGCTCCCTCACGGCCCCCCCGCTCCACCGCCCGTACCTGCTTGGGCTCCTCGGCGTCCCCCCTGAGCGGGGCAGCGGCGCCCGCGCCGCAGGGCTCCTCCATCGCCCGGGGCTGGAGCGGGAACGGAGCCGGGAATGGAGCCGGGAACAGGGAGCGGGAGCGGAGGTGCTTCCCGGAGGCGGCCGGCCGGGAACAGCCGCCTCTCGCGAGAGTCCCCGAGAAGCCGCGGGGAAGGCGGGCTCTGGGGCGGTGCCGTGAGGGGGCGGTGGGGACAGCGGGGTTACAGAAGTCACGGAACCAGTTCGGGTGGAAAGGACCTCCGACACCGTCCAGTCCGACCTGTGACAGATCACCACCTTGTCAGCCAGCCCAAAGCACTGAGTGGCACGTCCAGGCGTTCCTTGCACTCCACCGTGATCGTGACTGCACCACCTCCCTGCGCAGCCCCTTCCAATGCCTGACAGCGCTTTCCGTGAAGAAATTCCTCCTGATATCCAACCTGGACCTCCCCTGGCGCATCTCGAGGCGGCTGTCAAGAGGAAATGGCCTCAAGTTGTGCCTGGGGAAGTTTAGATTGCATATGAGGAAAAAAAATCACAGAAAGGATGATTTGACATTGGAAGGGGCTGCTCAGGGAGGTGATGGGAGTCATCACCCCTAGAGGTGTTTAAGGATTAAAGGAACTTAATCCTGAACATGGCAGTCAGTGCTCTGGCCTGGTTGACAAGGTGGTGTTGGGGCATAGGTTGGGCTCGATGATCTCCAAGTGGTTTCCAACTGATTTGATTCTGGGATTCTGTGCTAGGACAGTGTGGTGCCTCTCAGCATTGTCTACATGTCCCCAGTGCTCCCTGCCCACCTGGGCTGTCCCAGCCCTGTCCCGGGAAAGGTCTGGTATATATGTATGTGCATGTGTGTGTGTGTGAAAAGAAAATAAACCTAGAATGGTTAAAGTTGGAAGAAACCTTAAAGATCATCTTGTTCCACCCCTTGCCACGGCCAGGGAGACCTTCCACTAGCCCTGGTTGATTCAAGCCCTGTCAAACCTGGCCCTGGACACTTCCAGGGATGGGGCAGCCACAGCTTCTCTCGGCAACTTGTGCCAAGGCCTCCCCACCCTCACAGGGAAGAATTCCTTCCCAATATCCCATCTAACCGTGTCCTCTGGCAGTTTGAAGCCAGAAAGGATGTGTCATATTCTTTACAGTCTGTCAAGGCCAAGGAGGCCTTGTTTTACACTGTTTACCTTGTGTTACACTGGCCAAGTGTGCTGATAGTTAAATAGCAAGAATGTTTCCAAGTAAGTGCTCAAACTCAAAAGCAAAAAAAAAAACCCCTTAAGGTGCTGTCAGGTTTTTTGTAAATATTTATTGTCTGCTCCATTAGGATGTGTGTGTGTGTAAAGCCATTTTAAAAAGAGCATGAAGTCACGTCCTAAAAATTATATCCCAAATGTCTTTGGGGTTTTCCTCAAAAACAACCCTCCCTTCTTCAAGTATTTCCATTCAGGTTGTAAAGTGTTGTGGGAGTGCTTGTGCAGAACCGATTTGTTTTTAAACAGAACTCCATTTCTCCCTCATTTTAAGACAACATTCAATCCCTTTACCAACTTTTATTTCCCCTCCCTGCAGCAGACGGGCAAGAGCAGCGTTGCTTTTGCTTGCCCGGATCTCCCTGGAACACCAGGGAGGGTCTGAGGTCACAGTGGGAGGTTCCACCCGTGTCCCCCCGCTGTGAGCAGGAGGAGGAGCAGGGACACAGGAGGATATCCAGGGGGGAGGCAGCACAGAGCCATGTCCCAGGAAAGGTGCAGCAATCCCAGGGAGCGGCGCTCTGGCGACTGGGTGAGGGCTGGGCAGGAGCCCCCCTGTCCCCCACGGGGCTTCTTTATCCTTACACTCTCAAAAAATCCACCATGCTAAGGGTGACTTTATCTTGTAGCCAGACACTGGTTTTTCCATGCCTGATGTTTATGAGGAAAAAGTGCTCTAGGTATTCAGAGGAAGAGTGCTGGAGCAAACTCTGGTTGGATTTCTTTTCCAGTTTTTCAGCAATGCAGGAGGTGTCTTATTTGACATTTTTAGCCCTAGCTGATTTTCTTTCATTTGTGGAGAACTCCAGCCAAGGTTTCCCTCAGTTCTCACCCTCAGGAGAATGCTGTCCCCCCTTTGGAAGCGCTGGGTTGGGACATCTTGGCACCCCAGGTTGCTATGACACCCATTTGGCACAAACTGTTCCTCAGGCTCTGAACCCATTGGATGTTTGGTTGAGCCAAAAGTTTTTGCGTTCAAAGCTCTGGTTGTGCAGCAGCAAGACCAGCATTTGGGGGGGTGAGTGGGGTGGGGAGGGAGGTTGTTAACTGGATTTCCTGCATAGTTATTGCTGTATAGTCTTCTGAAAGTTGCTGGATATTCTTGTCTTGAAAGTTCCTAATATTCTCGTCTCTATGGGAGGGGTTATGTTGTGTGTATATGAGGCTCCTGATTTTCCCAGCGGCCACTAGGTGCTGCTGCAATCCAAATAATAAAAAATAAATGGGAAAATACCACTTCGGCCTGGCCACATTTCTGGTCAGATTTATTTTTGGCAGAGTGTTTGTTTGTTTGTTTGTTTTTGTGTGTGTTTGTTTCGTGTGTTGGTTTGTTTTGGGTTTTGTTGTTGTTGTTTGTTTGTTTGTTTGAATGGGTCATAATCTTCATTATTTTCTAGTTTGCTCATGTTGGAGAGTGCCAGGATGAGTTTGAGTCAACAACAAGCGCTGCACTAAGACATGTCCTGGACTCAACAGCAGCTCAGGGCATTAGGCACAGATTGCCTCTGGAATGCAAAGCTCGGGACCCGGTGAGTTCCTGTGGCAACACAGTCGATTCCCAGAGCTCTTTTGCAAGTTGTCATTTGCTGAGTTGTAAGTAAGAACAGCACTGGGGTCGTTAGCAGAGCAGTCACAGCGGGCTGGCAGACTTTGTGCCTCAGGGGATAAAGTGATTGCTGGCTGGGCTGAGGGAGAAACATATTTCCCTGTTACTCACTTGTAATTTTGGATACTCAAAGGCCTGCTGTATTATTGCTGATTTCAAGCATCAGTCACTTTTCCTTTTTATTCTTGAGACACGGAATACATTATGATCAATCTCAGTCCAAAACCTGTTTGTAAAGCCCTGTAAGATCATTTAATTGAAATCTGAAGATCTCTTTTGTGCTGAATGTCAGCAATTCTGTGTATTCAGGCAAAGGATTAATCTTTTGATCGTTACAAAGGTAGAGGCTTCCCATTTGAAACGTTTTTAAAGCTTGCTTAAAAAATGAGGAGATTTGGGACAATTTTAGGATCAAACAAAATACAGTATTTTAAAATCACAAGTATTCAAAATGTTGCAGTTTCAAAAGCACATTTTTATGTCCTTATTCCATTACCACACTGAGATTTGCTTTACCCACCCACTTTGTACAGAGAACATTTTCTATTTTCATTTTCTGTAAGCAGAGCAATTACATTGAGTTCACTTCACAGATTTTGCTATAATGAAGAGCAGAAATGGGCTTGGAAGGAATATTTAAAAGGGAAGCTTGGGGCTAGTGAAAAAGAGATTAGACTGTAACCTGAGTGTTCACTGTGTTTATATTACATTGGCCTTTCTCTGGAACATCTGGCCTTAGCCACTGTCTGAAAAGGAGAACCAGGTTAGAGGGACCTTTTATCAACATCAGTGTAACTGTTCACCTGGTGTTTCATGTCTTGTCTTTACCAGCCCCTCACTGTTAGACAGAATTAGGGGAACTCCTGTCTGCCACAAATCAAGAATTAAAATGAGATCAGGGGTGAGAGCACGAAGGGGAGCGAAAGGCTAAAATGTGATGTCACAGTGACAGGCTGAGAAAGTTTGTTTATGTGACATTTAAAAAGTTGAAAGCTCGCTGCATGTTTAGCTGGATGGCTCTGATCTCTTTGTGTGAGGGAACTCCCTGGCTGTGAGGTTAATGAATTTTCTCAGAAATATAGTGCTGTTTAAGCCTTATTTCTTACTTCATGATAGTTCTATAATTATTCTAAAATAGATTTTTTTTTTAAGCATTAGTTAATACGGGGAATCCTTCCAAGAGATGATATTCAGTATTTACCATCCTGGTTTTCAGTCCTGCAGCATACAGGCACTAATAATAAACACTATTTCTGAAATGTTAAGATTGACATGTAATTGCAGTAGGATATTTTAGTAACTCTTACTTTTTACTGACTTAGAAGGTGCATATTTTTAAACACATATGTTAGAATGTATCTGCTGAATTTACTTCCTCACTGAACCTGGTTGAATCTGTATGAAACCTAAAAAAAAATATAAAAAGGAGAATCTGCCTAGTAGACCAAATATCCTGACATATGACCATGCAGGAAGATTTCCTATCTGGGGACTTTTCTTCTGGATCAGGCCCCCAGTTACATTTCTTTTTAGAACTGATTTGGATTCCCCTACTCTTTAAACACCTCTTTTGGATTGTGTTACATTAAAACTTGTTCTTCTGTTTTTAGGGGAATATCATAGTTGGAATATTGCAATGATATATAACAAACATTAAAAAATTTAAATATGTTCAGTTATTTTTAAAATAGCTCTTTTGCAGTTGGCCTTTTTTTCTTCTGAAGAGACTGGATGAACATCATGTTAAAGAATGAGATTATAAATTAGTTAAGCAATTAATACCTCCTCCACTTCCCCTGCAACAAGCAATGTCCGTGACATTCAGTTCATAAATCACAGACTAATTCAGTTTTGAGGTCCCTTTTGTAGTTTATTTTAATTAGCTTTAGGCCTACTACTAAATCAAACAGGGCAATCCTGACATATCCAGCATTTTGCTGCTTGCAGACAGAATGTAGCATTTCTTATTTGAAAAGTCACCCTTTTGTATTGATCATGTCTGCAAATTTTAACAAATTCTCCTGATGATTTTATATAAAAAAAAATTAAATAGAAGGTCCACATTACCCCTATAAAATTGTGTCCAGTTGAATATTTAACATATGAGTATGACTTTGTGCTAGAACACAGGCAGCTGTAATTTCAGAATATAAGGACTAAGACTGGTAGACTCCAAATGGGGTATATGAAAATTCATACTTTTTTGCTCTAATTTCTTTTCTTTCAGAAAGCAGGGAACAAGAATTTCCCATTTTCTTCTCATGACAACAAACACAGCATATGTAATGCAGCAGAGTATTTTGATCTTGTAAGTACCCAGCACTCAGACAAATCAAACTCATATCTATTAGTCTGCCAGAGATTAAACACAGTATCTTTTCCATCCCTTGCAAAAAAAAAAAAAAAAGTAATAGATGCCAAAACTTTTGAGAAGAGGAAAATGTTAAAAAAAAGAAAAATACTTTTTTTATTAGTGTAGGGGTGGGACTTCTCTAGGTCTGTCACAGATGTACAGCAGCACACACTGAGAGTGGTAGAATTCAAAAGGAACAAAAAACCCCCCATTATTTGGGTCTCTGAGAGGCATTTTCTTGTGTACCTGCTCTGTTTTTTTACCCAGTTTTAGGCCCTGTTATTCTGCTAAAGGTGCTTGGCCTTACAATGAATTTTTGTAGGGGTCTCAGGCACTCATAACCCACAGCCCCAAACACTTGGTTCAGACTCATCTTTATCAGAAATTTAACCAAAATCCATAGGATTCCCACAATACGTCTGCAGAGTGTATTCTTTTCCAATCCAGGTCTCTTATAACACACCTGTTTAAATGCTCCAGATGCTCTGGATGCTCCAGAAACCACAGCTTTGAATAGGATGGAAATTGTTTTGGAGTTCTCTGTGCAAAAGTTTCATGTTCTTCCACTTTTCTTAGATTGCTGGTATCATTCCAGGCAGCAAAAGGAATGGTGCAGTTCACCAGATAATAAGTAGAGGAGGAAGCAGTGAATTGTGATAGAGAAAGTTTGTCTGACTTTGGGCTCTCTCAGGCTTTTTGGAATTCATATTTCACTGAGTAACCTCTATTTCTGTGCACTTTGTGCAGTGTCTCATAGTTTTAGAGATACTGATCAACCATAATTCCAAATAAATTTCCTTCAAGCTATGGAAATCAGGCTCTGTCTCTCTGTATTTGGACACACGAGGGATGGCTTTGAAAATTCAGATTTCATGGTCTGTCTCAGTCTCTTCATTGCAGCCTGAACCTAAAATTATTAACCTATTTCTTTGGGTTACTCTGAAGATTAATTTAGCTGAGTGCAGATAAATAGCCTTGAGTACATGGTATGCTACAGAAATACAAAGTAAAAGTGGTTTATTAGCACTAAGAGGTGTAAGGTCAGCAGATTTCCCATTATATATGCAATAAGAAACGTTCATCCAGGCAAGTCTGACAATATTATTTTTAACTTGCTAAAGATCAGCCCTGAGTTCTTGAAATCACTGTGGTAACAGCTTCGTTCACTTCCCAGTGGGGCAGTGACTGCTACAAGATTCATCTGTGAAGCTGTGACTGGAAGTCATATGTTTGCATGAATTTTTCTCTCCATTTTTTTCCCAGGGCATGGGCTTGAAGAAGTTGGATCCAGAGAGACAGCAAGGGAGCTCCACTAACTTCTTTGAGTGGGCTCCTGAATCCATCCCTAGCAGAGAGGATGGCTTAACCATTTACCAGACATCCTTTGTGACAGATGAAAGCAATGAAAACACTGAGGGCTCCTCTTTCAGGCGGTACCCAAAGCAACACAGCAAAAACTGGTGCATTGACCAACCTGTTCCTGAGAATGAAAAAACCCTGCAGCCAAACAAGTCACCTTAAGTATAAAAACACCCCTGCAGCACTGACTTCCCAAATCTGAACTGTTCATTACTCTAATCAATGATGAAGGAATAAACATTTTCGCAAAGTTCATGTGGCAGTACAGTTGAGGTCATTGGAATCAATCTTATGTGACTCTGAAGACATACATTACATAAAGATTTTAATGAAGAGGAGCATTATCAAGATTGTACATATTTTTCAAAATACCTCTCTTTTAGGGGAACAGAGGTGGGGATTGTGCTTGTGTTATTTGACACTGGTTGACCCTCATCTTGCTACAAAAGCTCCTTCAGGTTCCAAATCAGTGGCATGGCTGTACCTCAGGCAGCTGACAGCACCTCTGTTGACACAGGAGCATAATGGAATTGGATCCTCAAGGCTTTACCACAACAGGGAGCCAAAACTCTGCATGTTCAGGGAAGAGAGAGGAACCTTTCTGAAAGGTTTAGTGGCTGTGAAGGCTGGTCCCCAGCCACTGGAGAAAGGAGATAAAAAAGAAGCTGCACATTAAATTGCTGTGCAAAACAACTGTCATGTTGGGTTATAACTGAGCATTGTAGAAGTGGAAAAAGAGAGTGTTGTGGACAATGTTTGCGCACTGTGAGTGCACACACAAAACCTGATCCCTGGGAGTCAGGGGGGAAAAAGCTCGAGGTGAAGTGAAAGGCTGCATGAAGATTTGAGGTGACTGGATTTGAAAAGAACTCAGGATTTTATAGTTACATGTCCCTAAGGAAATGAATTCAGAACCAATCCTCCAAGCACTCTGCTCCTAGAATATTCACTGACGTTAAAATGTGGCAGGCTGTAGAGTCAGACCTCCAAATGATGTGTTTTCCTCTTCTGGATCATTTCCATTAATACCAATAAAATAATAAGCCAAACTGCAGGTCTTAAAATATCCTACAAATAAGGTTGTTGCTATGCAAAATAATGTTGACTAAAAAAAAAATAAAAAAATTAAGCACAAGTTTATGGGCTAATTTCCTCAATTTGCAAGATAAATGGAAAAATAAACCCTCAACCCTTAGAATTCCCTGCACTGTAAGAGCTGCCTTGAACATGATCTAAGTTAAGAAATTACATTTCTGCCTTTCAGAGCACAGATATATCTTTTGTTATCAGCATGCAATGACTTATGGCCTTTTTGTGTGCCACCAAAATAGGTGGGATTAGAGTATTTCCCCAAACATGATTTTATTATCATATGTTGAAATAATAAACTATTTTTTTTATGAGTTCCCCCTTCTTGGGGTGCTGCACAATACATTAAAATCCCAAACATTAATGAACAATGTAAAACCACATAAAAAGCCAAGTAACATGTTAAAAACAATTATTTTTTTCTCAGAGTAAAGACAGCCTGCCTGACAGCTCTAGAGTCAGAATTTCCAGAGCTTTAGCCAACAATTTCATCTCCAAACTGATTCAGAACTGGAGTGTGTGCCAATCACATGGTGAATGAAGTGCCCCATGCTGTTTGGCAAACTCCAGAGGGCAATCTTGGACCTCCATCACAAGGAAGAAGCACATTCTTGCTCCATTAGTAATGTTTATCTGTGGTTTAGCGTTACAACTGGATGTGGTGAAATAAATTGCTGTAGTTACTTATGCCTTAAAACACCAATAGAAACATTCCAGATTTCTTTTTTTCCCCTCTTTTTTTCCCCTTCACATTTGATTAAAATATAAATTATTTAAAACAACAACAAAAAAGTAACAGTGGATTAATATATTGTTTCAACTATATTGTAATAAATATTCTGGAGGAGAAACAGAAGAGGTCATGAAGTCCCTATAAACTGAAATACACAGTGCTGAGTTGAACAAAACAGGTGATTCCCACACATCTCATGCCCTGGCAGCGTTTGTTGGGTAAATAAAAGGAGATATGATACACTGAATGATAAATTCCCCAGATAAATTCCAAAAGTCATAGCTTTGTGTACTTTGGATAAAAAATTTGTTTAATCATGGAATGTTAATCCTCTCTAAGAAGAGGGTCCTGTTGAGTTAAAACATTTTTAAACATGGATTTTTTTTTTTTTTTTTTTGCTTCTTGGGGGGTGGAAGAGAGGGGAGGAGGTGTGGCAATTCCCCTAAAGGTTTCCTAGAAGTGCAGGAAAGTGCTCCTGGCTGGGAGTTAATTGGGATCAGATGGGTGTAGGTAGGCTCAGCAGAATGAGTGTATTGTGGTTTAACCCAGCCAAATACCATGCTGGAGAGGGAGGGGTTGTGCTCTGGGTGCTGCTGGTAAAGAAAGATGTTTTTGTCACTATTTTATTTTTTAAAAAACCCACCCTCTTTACAGAAACAACAGGCTTCATCCTAGAATCCTTTCCAATGAGCTTCATTGCCCTCTGTTTTTTCTCCTGAGCCTTCATCAGTTTAGGGACTGTCTGTACAGCATTTGTAAGAATTCTTCCCTGGGTTAATTTAGAAGTGTTTTCAGTTTATTAGTTATACAGTACTCAAACAAAGTTGATTGAAAATTTGATTTAAAAAGTTAAACCAGGGGCTGGGCTTCCTTTGGTTTAATGAGTTGCTACTCATCAGCTGAACCCCACAGTATGTCCTGAAGTTGTGTCAGGGCAGAGTCAGGTTGGATCTCAGGAAAAGGTTCTTCCCCCAGAGGGTGGTTGGCACTGAACAGACTTCCCCAAGGCTGCCAGAGCTCAAGGAGTGTTTGGACAACTCTCTGAGGGACAGGGTGGGATTGTTGGGATGTTTGTGCAGGGCCAGGAGCTGGACTCAATGATCCTTGTGGGGCCCTTCCAACTCAGGGTATTCTGCAATTCCATGATGAATCCAGCTGAGCTGAAGAGCAGTGACTTTCTCACTGAAGTTTCCACACCAATGGCTGCAGACACCTGGGTTCTGGGGCTGCTGCACTGGGATACAGCCTTGTGAGTTTGCAAACTCCTTTTTTTTTCTTTAATTATTATTCCTTAACACTCCCCTGCTGTTGCTACATTATCCAGTGAGCACTAGATGGCAAGAACAGAGGCTCATTCCACTCTGCAGTGGGAAAGGACTATCTAGAGCTGCCTCATCCCAAATTTCTTGTCCCAACAAAGTAGTAAAATAACAAGCTGTTAAAACATAATATCTGGAATGTCTAATTAAAGGGAAGTCTATTCAACAGGGAAGCAATCCTAACTGACCTTAATTTGGGTGTTTAGCAACAGTGGGTGTGAGTGAATGAGTAAAGCATCCATTTTATGATTTGGGCAGGCAGCTGCTTTAATGGAAAACATGTTATCAGCTTGCTCTCTTGTGGGATCATGTTTGTTATCCTTTGGTATATTCACCCGGAAGTGAAATATTTCAAATTATCATTTCTTAAATGTGGTGTGCAGAGAAAAATGTAGTTTGACATAGGTAAGTGTCAGTCAAACAGAAGGCAAGAAGTGCTGCTCAGAGGGAACCCCTGGGACATACCTTGGAGCTAGGACTGGAACTCAGGGATCTCCCCTCCCAGGTGAGTGCCCAGCTCACTGAACCAGGGCAAACCCTGGCCTTTCTCCCAAGGCCAGTGTTTAACTATTGCTTACAAAATGCAGCAGCTCTGGCAGAGGGGGGAGGGAGTGGTGGTTTCTCCAGATTACCAGAACCAGTTCAGAAAATCAGAAGGATCTTGGGAATACCCGTTTTTTTTTTTTTCAATTCCTTACTGTGGGATGCCTGGAAATAGTGATATGATGATCATAAAGCACGACCTAATAGCAATGAATTACTCTTTACAGCAGCCCTGTGAAGTATTTAAGTGGTAGTACTCATTTGGCAGATGACTTAATTGGGGCTTGCTGCATTGAGGGTGATGGCTCAGTTGGCAGCAAAGCCATGACTGTAAGATGGAGGAATCCTGACTCCTGGACTTCTGCTGTCACCAGCACTCCTTTCCCTGAGTGTGGATTTGCTATGGAGCATTTAGAGCTCCTTTAGAGACTTAGTTGCCTGCTGGTGTATTATTTTAAGAAACTAATTGCTGTATATATATATTTTTACGATACTTTACAATACTCTATGGAGAGACAATTTTTGTAATACAAACCATGCTATTTCTGAAATTAAAATAAATTAAAAATGAAGATCTGCTCTCCCTCTCCCACCTTCCCAACTCCAAAATGTAGATTGTGTTTAGATTGACCATTATATTCCAATGCCTACAAATGGCAGTGCCAGTGATGCAAACAGACCAACACAAGGATCAAGTCCTGTGCTCAGATGTAAATCCTGTGGGCTCATGCTCTATAATATTAACCTGACACTTCAAATGGCATTTTAGACAAGCATTAATGACCCTAAATGACAGAC
The DNA here is from genome assembly GCA_013397135.1 of Pachyramphus minor. Classification (NCBI taxonomy): domain Eukaryota; kingdom Metazoa; phylum Chordata; class Aves; order Passeriformes; family Tyrannidae; genus Pachyramphus; species Pachyramphus minor. The sequence continues at coordinate 1,266,649 of VYXB01002073.1, read as the reverse complement.
CTCCTCATCTTATTGCTTAATTAATCAATGGCCCAGTGGCACATTGGCAGTGCTGTTTTTCAAGCTGTGCCTCCCCTCACATGGTAATCAGATGGGATATGGCTCTGTCTACTTATGGGAAAGTCAAAACCCAATAAATAAAGTTTAATTTCCTGATTCCCGTGGGATGTAGTCATTCTTTTTAACAATGCTTCTTCAGTTGAGTTGAAATTAAAAACCAGCATGATCAACATATTGTGTAATATTTCATGGACAGAGTTAAGCACCAGGTTTAAAGACTTAAAAAAAAAAAAAAAAGGACTGGAGAGGGAAGATTGTTGATACAGAAGCACAATATTTGCCTTCAAAAATGCCCAATCCTATTTTTGTTACTGGTGTTAAACTCCACGCTGTCATTTTTAAAGCATTGCTGGGAAGGTTTTCGGTGCATGTGGGTTGTTAATTTTCTTTCTAAATTAAAGGTGCTATCATTTGGACTAGAATTAACATTTAGTCTTCAAAATATTTTGTGATGTGCAATACAGTTTGGTACCATAGGAGGGCAGATGTGTTGAATGGCTTGATTAGATATGTAATTTATACTGGTGTAAGATCTATGATTGTGAGTTGAATTATCAGATTTATACCAGTATCAGTGAACTCTCAAATTGTGCCAAAGAAACGCAGCAACTTGATTCAGACACAAATAGAAATGTGCCACTCTTGTGGGTTTTGATGCTTACAAAGTTCACAGGTTTTCAATCCACACATACTTAATTTTGTCTTTGAGATCCTATAATCTGACTATAGTTACTTATTTAATCAGTGACAGTATCCAGCAAATTAACAAGTTTAGTTCTTTGGTTTACTACTTGGATTTAAATCAACGTTTTATTTCTCTACCATCACCTTCTCAGTATGTGCTAATTTATGCTACAGTTTTCTTTATGCTTCAAGCTGAATTCAGGCTTAACTATAAAAGAGTTTTAGCCTCTGGGTTAAATAACTCCTTACAAAATTTGAAATTTCAGTCCATATTTGCCTTTTCAAGTGAGTGGAAAAATGAATGAACTGGTTTTGTTGGAGGCAGAAATGTGTGTGTGATTTCATGGCTTAGATGATCCAGCCTCGGAGAGGAATTGGGAGGGACCTCCCTACACTGAGCTTCCCACTGACAGTGTTGGATTCAGGAATTAGTTGTGATCTCCCCATTTGTGTTCATTTGGCTCTGTTGTTCCTGACCCCTCAGTGCCACATCCTGCGGAGCTGGGAAGCAGAGGTGTCCCTGCAGCCCGGGAGTGCTGCTTTCCTGCGATGGGCTCTCAGTGGGCAGTGGAATTTCTTCTGAAAGTGGAGAAAAATTCCCAGCAGCTTGAGCTGAAAGAGCAAGAGAGCATTTCATCTATTTCATATAACAAAGTCCCTGAAGTGGGGGAGAGGGCTTATTAAGCAGTGAAAGCATTAAGAGGCCCAATTTCCAAGACAAATCCGGGCCTTCAGCTGCTGGAATGACTGTGTGGCAGCCTGACCCTTCCTTGCAGCAGCTCTGAACTGCTGTGGAAGAAAATATTCTGAGGTGAGGGGAGGACAATGGAAGGAGTGATGTCCTGTTGGGCTCCTGTTGGTGTCCTGCTGTCTCCAGCCCCAACAGCCACAGAAGGCAAACCCTGCTGTCCTTAAAAAGAAATGGTCACATGGTGTGTTAGCAGCTGTGTCAGCCCTTGCTTGCAGAAGTGGACGTTTCTTTTCCATATCCTTCTTCTACAACAAAGCTTTGGACATCCTAAAAAAAATGTTTGGGGATTATAACTTAAGGAGAAAGGTCTTCCTCCACTCCACTCCCTCACTTATTCTCAGGTTGCTCTCATGTTTAAACTCTAGATCCTGATCTTGCTGCCAAAGTGTATCTGAAGGAAATATGGCAGCTGTCATACAGGCAAAGATCCTGCTGAGATCTGGGAGATAATTCATGTGTCAGAGCACAGGACATCTGATAATTTTATTTCTCTTGATGTGCAGGTGCCTGGTTGGATAAATTTAGAATCCTTTCAGCCCCATGTGTGGTCTAAATGCTGGTAACTAAGACAGCAATAGAATTTGTCACAACTCTTGATGTCCTTAGGACATTGGAAGTCTGTCCTCATGTTTTCCTGGCACTCTGATAATGAGTATCTAGAGCTGCTCTGTCTGATGAAAACCTCTCTCCCACTTTCCAGATTGCAACAACTGGAGGCAAACACGCCAACATTGCTGGTACAGAGATGCAAAAACTTTTCTAGGCAGCACTGGTTTGCTATTTCTTCCTTACTTCTCCCCATTCCCCTTGAACTCCCCCAGTAGGATTTTTGCAATCCATTTCTAGAAGTACTGTGTTCACCCTGACACACAACAGTATCTTCAACAGTGATAATAAATTAAGTGCAGTGGGAATTGAGGCTTGTTCTTTTGTCCAAGGTGATGTAAAGGGAGTCATTCATAATGAAGAAAAAAGTAATTGTTATGCAGCATTTTTTGTATTAAACATGCCTCCCCAAATTATCCAGAGCATAAAAGAGAATGTTTTGAGTGCTTTGTTACAACCACGCTTGAGCAAAATGCATGTGAATGTCCCCTTATTTGCATAAATAGGATTTCTTAAAACACAAAGCATTCATATTGTGCTGAGCTCCCTCAAGCCTTGCTACCTTACCAGACGGATCATAGTTTTATCATTAATCAAAACAAAGCCAAAATCAATAAACATGCATAATCAGGAGTCTCTGATTCCAGTATGCAAATACACTACATATTGATGCAACGTTTCTGAATCTAAAATAGTTTTACTCTTTTTTTTTTCATCTCAGAAGTCCCTGAGCCTTTTAATTTTAATATTTTATGCATTGCAATGCAAACAGTATATGTGTATCAGAGATAACAAGTTAAAAGATAAATGTTGGATGAATCTCCTAATAGTTTTTGTTTGCTCTGCTGACTTTAAAGGCAGTTTATGCTTCCGAAAAGCTGGTAATTACTTGACCTTTAAAGTCCCAATCCTGCCAAAGCAGTGGCTGTGCCGAGCACTTTCCAGCCAGTACCAGAGCACGGACAGCCAGGGCCTGGGCCCTGTGCCAGGGCTGTTTGTTAATTAGTGAAAACCATTTGTTCCTTATGTTTGGGGTGATCAAAGGGTTACATTGCAGGGGGACAGAAATGATGTGCAGTTGGGATGAGTCGGTGTCCTTGGTGTGTGGCTGAGGTGGGGATCAGCAGCACCTGCAGCTCCGACGCTGGTCAGAGCTCAGCTCCTCTCAGACACCACAGATCATACAAATAATTCCTATAACACATTTAGGGCTGCCCTCTGTACTTATAAATTCCTTATCAAACATACCTATATGATGATACAGGGCACATTATCATCTGAAAATGCATCCAAAGATAAATGTTCCGCCCAGATTGTCAGTAATTTCTTAGGTTTTCAGGAGTCTTGCACCACTACAGTTAAGAATCTCTATCAGTGCACGGGTGAAATTAATGCTGCAAATTCCTTTAATCTGAATCACAGATTTCTAACAAGTGAGCTGTGATGGGGTGAATCTTATCAGCAGCCACGCTTAACTTGTTCTGAAGCTGTGCATATCCATAACAGGTACAAAACAGGCCCAGCAAATGGGCACATCAACAACCAAAGGATTAAAATAAAACAAAATTCTATGAAGACCATAGTTAAAGGAAAAGAAGGATGAAAAAGATCAGTAGTAGAAAAGCCAGGCTGCAATTAAGTTGAAAAAGTTCCTTGTTTGCTACTCAAATAATAAGCCGTGTCAGAGCTCCAGAATTGGCTATTCCTGCATAATTGCATCTCTTGTGTATCTGTGGGACTCTGCAAACCACAGGCATGATCCTCTCGTGAGAGTCATCCCCTCCGAGCTGATTCATCAGCCCTGTGAGAAGTTTAAAGGTGTGATGTTTATTTTATACCATCATAAACTAAATGTGGCAGCGATCATAGATTAGGAAGACCAGTTTCAAACTGTGAGAAGTCTTTTAGGCTGATTAATTTGCCATGGACAGGTTTCACAATGGATATGTCTGTTTGCCAAGTAACGTTTATTTACATTTGCCCAGCGCATGTTTCCACAACCATGGAGTGTCTAAATAATTAAATAAATTTCCTAGAGGTGGGAATAGGTGCTCACCTGAAGAGAAATGGTGGATCCTGGGTGTAACTGCACTATTTAGTTATGGAAGAAGCATTAGCAAGTCAACAGTGTCAAGTATGTGTCTATAGCATAGATTTAGATAAATCTATAAGGTGAGGGGTGCAGTGAACTCCTCAAAGTCACTTACTTCTTGATTTTCATTCGTTACGTGGATGGTTTATGGGAGACTTTGTACTTCTGCTTTTTTTAATTGATTCTTCAGTGAAACTTTTCTTTTAAAAATAAGATAGAGCTTTGATTTTCATGGCAAATACCTGCACCACAGCATTTGGCAAAGGAAAGAGGAAAGACTGCTGCTGCAATGGTTGTTGATAAGAGCTTGAAGATATTCCTCAGCATCTCCCTCGCTGCTCAGTTTTCCAAACCAGCCAAAGGAGTGAGAACTGTTTATCCTTGTTTCAACCTGTGCTTACACAGCCTGAGGCAGAATTTAGCCTCTGCCTTCCTTTCTAGATTTTGGTAATCGTAGTGCATTTCTGCTGGACTGCCACAATCTTACTTTGGCTGGGGCTGCCTTGTCCCCTGTTGCTGCACTGCATCCATGAGGTGTAATGTTGAGTCTTCTACCTATGCTGTTTGTTTATTTTAGTTGTAACTTGTCGTTTTGGCAGGTCTGAGGCTAACAACTGTTATGGCCTGGTGTATCAACACAAGTTCTACTTAATTAAATTGAATCCTTTTTCACTCAGTTGTTTTCAGAAAGGAGAAAGAGAAAAATTCTTCAGCCAAATTGGGAGAAACAAACTCCAAAGTCTGTTTTTTGCAAGAGTGATAGAGGAAAATACAACTGTGGCCATTTCCTTAGTGCTTATGGAAGATATTAAAATAAATAAGAAACTACACAGAAGGAGAGTAGTGATGTGAGGGATTAATATTTTTAAAGCTCTTGGGTTTCTTTGGCTCAAACTTCCGGCAGAAGGGTGGAGTGTTAAATTAACCACCTTCAGGCTCCAGGCCTGTTAGCCTGGCACCTCCTGTCATTGTTGCATTAAAAAGGAGGGGAAGAAAATTGCCTGGTGATCCTGCAGGAACATTGCTGGGAGCAAAGGGAAACCTCGTCTTCTCCTCCAGGTCTGAGGGCTGGGAGTTTTAACATCACTGTGTGCTGCAAATCACAGGCATGACTCCCGCTGGGTTATTAATCTCTAATTCCATGCACTACCACTTACACTTAGAGTCATACAACGTTTTGTGTTCTGAAAATATTTTTCACTTGAGACTTCTGAAGTGCATTGAAGAAGACAAATGCACTTCTCTCCACCCACGAGGTATAATTGTCTGCTTGGCACAGACAGGACTGGAACGAAAGAAACCTCCTCGCCTTGATCTCCTTAACCTGCTCTAAACATTGTCATGACCTTTTCTGGAGAAGCCTTGCAAAAGTAATATCAAACAGAGGACTTTTTTCCCATATCCTCCTCTGTTTTCTTGCACAGTGTGGTCTGTTTTAAATAAGCTCTACAGTGCAGTCATTTAAGGAAATGAAGATATTTCATAGCAAGCTTAACATTTGCATTTGAATATAGGCCACCCTGCTGTTTGATTAAACTGGAGTTTAAGAAAACTATAAGAATCGAGGTTCATGTGCAGTGCAGTACTTCACACTCAGATTGCAAAGGTTGTTGAAGGAAAAAAAATGATAATATCCTTGGAAGTACATGACTAATGAGAATATATATAGCACTTCTGAGACAGCTCAAATATATAATTATTGTGAGGATTTCACAGACACATAAATATAATGATCTTCAGCTAAGTAAATTGCTACCTACCAATGAAATAAATATGGTCCCTTCAGAATTTGAAATAATTCAGTACTGTAGGTGGTGGGAAATGATTCACCTTAGCTGTTATCTCTGGAACAGTAATATAGAAATATATCTGCCAGTACTGTTACATTTACATTGTTCTTCATATCCTGTGGAGTTTGTCAGAAGATCTGTTGTCCCTGCTGGTTTCCACCCCCTTATTTTGATAAGACTCCTCACAGCACGACTCAGCCATGGGCTGGAGCAGCTAATATTGTTTACCACAGTAGGCATCCCAGCCATAATATTTTTCCAAGAAACACTGATGTGCTTAAAGGTCAGGTTGATACTGATTTGACTGCTAAACATGAATTCATTTCTCTAGGAGTAGAAGGGTGTACATGCCTTGGGATAAAGGTTAAACTGTTGTTTATGCACTCGATAGGTGGAAAACACAAGGCTTTTAATACACAAATCATAATGGCCTATTCCGGCCAGTCAGGGAGATGTGGTGCTTTACATGGAAGTGGAAGCTTTGAATCCACAGGCTTTTCTGATTATTGCTGTAGAATAAAAACTCCCTGAAAACTTCCATGCTTGCCTGGAATTTGCAGCCAATTAAATTTTTTTCTGGGCACAGCAGGCCAGAACTCATCTGGGACTTTGAGCAGCACTGATAAAGTTGATTTTTGCCACCAGGGACCCGCTCCTCCTTCTGTGGCAAGGGGAGTGAAAGGAAGGAGGAAGGGAGAGATGGACAGCCCTACACGTTTGGATTTGCTGTTCTTGCCATCTTTGGTGGAGTGGGAGTGATGTGGTGGTGTCTGCTTTTGCCAAAAGGCAGGTGTTCCTCTGCTCCTGTAGCTGCCCCTCTCCTTCACGTGCCTCTTGCCATGGCAGTGAAATCATGGCTGGGAGGGCTGGCTGAGCCTTGGACATGTCTAGAAGGCAGCTGATGTAAACATCTGGATTTAGAGGAAGATGTGATATGTTCTGAAAGCTTCAGCTGGGCTGGCTGGGCTCCCCAGAAGGCAAAGCTCAGCCAGGACATGCTCAGTTCCTAATTTATTAGAGGTGACATCAGATGGAAGTGTGAGCACTTGGTGCTGAGCTGTGCTCTGCCTGCAGTGCCCTCTGTGATGTTCTCCAGGCCAGGTCAGGAGGGTGGCACATCCCATAGCTGAGAAGGAGCTTGGAGACCAAGGATATCTCAGCATTTTCTTACGTGATTTCTGTTTCCCAGGTACTTGTTCTTATTTAAGTACCATTCCTTCCAGTCTCTAAAATATTATTCAGCTCTCCAGTGAGATTTTAACCAAATCCCATGGTCAGTTCTGTGGGAAGTGGTTTTGCTTCCATCAAAGGGTGTTCTTTGACAACACTCTCCCTACTTTCTTGCATTGTGTCCACATCAGTCACACCTTCTTGTCCCATTCATTTCCTTTTCTCTTCTTTCAGCCTCTCAAGCCTGAGTCACCTCATTTCCCAGCCCTGGATGTACCTTTCCTTCCAGCTTTCTGCTTCCTTTCTTTCTATGATGAGGAAAGGTTTAACATCAGGTTACAAAGAGCTGGCTGGAGCCATGTGGGGTCACATTATGCATTTCCTTAACCACACCTTTTAGTATTTTGGGGCAGGGCTTATGGGACCTTCAAAGCCCATCCAGGATCGTTCCTATTGAATTATCTTATAAATGTTGTATAGATTCACAGTGGTATTTTATTTCTACAGATCCTGACTCTGCAGAGACTCCAGTCCTGGTGTGGCAGCTCAGGTCACTTCTTTGATGTGGTTTTCAGTGGGATGTTCTGACACCTTGACCATCTTGGCATTTGCTTTGAGAACAGATGGAGGAAACAGTCCAGAATACGTCTGTTGACCTAAAAGCAGAGACTCTTTTGGTGCCATGAACGGCTGGCTGACATCAATAGCACAGGATGTGTGTTTGATTAGCTTTGCTCTCACAAGAAAGACCCACTGTATTGTTTTGAAGAATGTGTTCAGTTGTTTTAGCAAACTTAAAAATCCCCCGTGGCTACAGAAATAGAACATTCGAGTGAAATGGCTGCGATGTCGGGGATAAAAAGCCTTGCAAAATGTTTTGTCTACAGATCACCCTTAATCCTGAAGCTGTATCAGCTCAGAAAGACTTCTGGATGTCTTTTTTTTCCCCCACCTTCTGAAGACAGATAACTCTAGAAACCCTGCAGGAGGGTTTTCTGACTTAGCAAACAGCGCTTGACTGCATTTTGGGTTGGTATTTTAGCTCCATGTTACAAATACTTGTGTCAAAGATCTTGGCTGGAATCCTGGAATTATTTCAGATGCAATGGTGTGATAACAAGAAAAAAAATCCTCCCTGGGCTTTCATGCCTGCCTCTTATTTCTGCCAGGTTGCTCTCACTGAAGAGAAGTTGTAAAGATAATGTTGTATTCCTGGGGTTTCTTACAGTAGGATGATTCCTGTGGATGTTGTGTAAAGAAGCTTCTTTACTGTTTCTTAAAAAGAAAACATGGCTCAGAATAAAAAAAAGGTCCACTGGAGGACAAACAGCACTGGAGTGGAAAGGAAAACTCTCATTTTCTCTCACATTTTTCTTTTTCCACCCCCATTCCTCATGCCCAGAGTCCCATACCCCATTTCCCATCCTCGTTATTAATCATTCCCCTGCACTTCTAATTGCTTTTGTAGAAAACCACCTCTCTGAGTTCCTGACATATGGTGCCTTATCCCATAAATGCTGAGCAGGAGCAACAACCACTTGTTAGATTAATTCCAGATATGTATTTTTGCAGAGGTTAGGCCATATTTCTTAAACATTTTAGTAAGTAATTATAAATACTATGAAGAATAGTTATTTCATCTATCTACCCTTGTTTGTCTAAGGAATTTAAGGGAGTGTTTACATTTGGTTGGTATTTGAGAAATATAATCCTACAGGTTTTTCTAGAAATCAGAAGATTGAAAAATATGGGATAAATATCATTCCATGTTAACAGTTGTTTCAAACCAGAAAGAAGAAGAAAATAAAGCTTCATCTGTTTGAGATTTTCTTTTCCTGTTCAATAGTAACACATTCAGCACAAAGTGTTAGTTTGAAATACTAATTGTACAAGACAGAAGATACAGTTTGATTTACTGTTTAGGGGTGAGTTTTATTTCATCCTCATTACCACAGTGTTGAGCATTTTGAGTCACCCTTTAAGTGACAGAACTGACATCTGTCACAGTTTTCATATCTCTTCTTATGGAGTTGTCTTTATGTCCTTTATAAATTTGGATTGGAGCAGTCTTGCTCAGGTATTTCCCCTCCCCAAAATGTGCTGACCAGACAAATAAACCACATACCCTGTACTGGGAGTACACGAAGTGCCTGATGAATTTTTGGATCCTGAATTGCCCATCAGAACAGTAGGCTGAGTGATGCCTCAAGACTGAACACTTCCTAGCTTTGTGTCTGCTTTTCACCAGAGCACCAGAGCTTGAGAACCTCTCTCTTCCATGGAAACATGGAAAGCATCCTGGGTAAGGAAGACATAAAAATACAATGTAATACCTGGTTGTACAGATTGAGACACAGTATTGCACCACCACATTGAACTGCCTTGAAAGGAGCCAAAACTCCCAGTGCTTTCTCAGTAATAGCACAAACCAAACCTGTAACTATGAGATGTTGCCTGAGCAAGTTTAAGGCCTATTTAATGCTAAAAGAAAAACAAACATCTCAGAATTAAAAAAAAAAAATAAATCCCCAAACAATATGGTTATGTTAATAGTACCAGGCAAGGGTTGTAGACACCTTCAGATTAAAAAAGGCAATTAATATTTATTTCATATCAAAGGAGATTGCTAATTAGAGCTGTGCTCTTCCCATCCCCCAGGGAAATAATCAGGCAAGTGAATCTCATCTGGAAAGTTCATGTCTGGCAATGAGAAGCTCATCATGAAGATAAAACCAGCAAAAACCTGGAGACCTGATGAAATGCTCAGGCTGTCTCAGAGACTTTGTTCTCTAATGGGATTTAAAAGACCTGGTATTAGTGAATTTATTTTACTGGTGTTCTAAAAGGCCATGATTACATACATAGCTCAGTCAGTTGTCAGAGTCCTTTCATTAACATGCCTAAAGGATCTTAATTGCTCAATCAGAATCACAGATTTTGGGGCTGCTGATACAGCTTGAGAGGTTATTTAAGCCAAACAGAGAAATTGGAAATCCCTGCCCAAATGGATCCAGCAGAAAGAACAAACCATTACAGGAAAAAGTCAAGCAAGACTAAGAAGGGAATTTGAAGAGCAAACAACTGAAGATGGAAAGATAAACAAGAAATTATTTCAAATATACCAAAAGCAAGACTAAGGGACTGAAGGTCAAAGGCAGGGCTGGGTATTGATATGTCAAAAAATGACAGAGCTGAAATGAACCAAAAAATCGAAAAACAAGGAGCTAAACAAGGTAGAATTCAACATTTAAACCTTTGAACTACTAAATAACACTTCTTTTTTTGACAAAAACTTGTCTGTATTTGTTTTCTGTTGGAAAATGTCTGCTCTTGCCAGCCTTCCCAGTAGCATCATCAAGGTCCTCTCTGTTAAAAATTGAATGCTTGGGCTTCGGATGAAGAGTCCATATTCTGTCTTAAAAAAAAATAATTAAAGAAGTCCTTGAGGAAAATTCCCATTCCCAACCAGATTGAACCATACCTGCACTGTAAGATATTTGGGGAAAATTGCTACTCTGAAAATCATGCCTTTCTGGTCTAGTAGATTTTTTTTTTTTATGGTTCTTAAGATAATAAATTTTGATTTTCAAATGTCTCTTGTAAACTGGTAGAACGAGTAAACTGTCAAGAGAGAGATAACTTTTCTTCAGTTTCATAACTACTTTTTAATCTGTAAACAAACCCTCAAAACATCAGAACATTCAACTTCCAGTGTGACAAAAAATTACAGAGATGTATCCCAAGGATTAATATCCCATCTCCCTCAATCTTTTAACAGTGTGGATACAGTGTGAGTAAAAAGATGTTAACATTTACAGATTAAAAAAATTAAATGCAGAAAGGCAGATGAAACTTTGAGGGAACTGATATCTGTTGATGTTTGAACATTGTGAAAGAAATGAAATTAGGTGTTAAAGTTGCATCAAAGCATATTTGAAAGAATTTTTATAACTACTCACATGGATATAACACAGATAGTTTCTAAACTCATTCCAGACCCTCAGGAAAAAATCCAGAAGTCCCTCTAAGAAGCTAATGGATAATCCTTCAGATGTGTAATGTTCAGGAGTTAAATATAAGAGTTAATATGTTCAGAAATGCATAAAACTGAACTATTTTAAGGCCTTATGTCGATTCTGTGCAAAGCAGCACCTGAATTGCTTTACTTGAGTCTGATCAACCTGTATTAGAAAAGGTTTAGTGGAAAATGGAAGAGCTAGTCTGTTATTACAATGATCAGGAAAAACTTCCCCAAAGAATTTAAACCATGAATAATAAACTCAACTAAACAAAAAGCCTTCAAAATAATTAAAATAAAGCCTAGCAAATTGAGTAAAAGATCCATGCAATTTTCCTGGAGTTTTCCTGTATGGATATGTATTTAAACTTCTTCAAATCAATTCCTTGTAGATTGCACGATGTGCTTTGAGGTATTTGTGTGGTGAAAGGTGAATAGCTGGATGTTTTTTTCTGTCCCTTCTTTAAATGCTCTGTTTGCTATCCCAGATTTAACTGAAAAGTAGAGGTTGTCTCCTAGAAGTTTAATGTTATTTAATCAGAAGCAAGATGTCTGACATGGTTTGCCATTGTTCCTAAAAAAATAATTAGGCAGTGTAGTGGAGTCAATCCCAGTGGAATACAGGTATATCTGCTTTATAACCTTTAAGACACGAGCCTTAATTACACCGTGGCAGAGTCACTTTAGCACTTGAGTCCATTTTGCTGGATGTTGACATTACTAAATTATCTCATGTTCAAAATGCAAAGTAGATGATTTTTCCTAAATGCATTTCTTGGCAACCAAGAGATAAATTGGTCTGGCTCCATTTTTAAGAAGGGCTTTGTCCTTTAATGGTCCTTAAATTAATCCTGGTAATTCCACCTGAGAGGATGGCACTTCTAGAGAGCACAGAACAAAATCGTGCATTGTATTGCCTGCACACATTTACAAATATTCTGTAGTCTGTTCACACTTGAAAGAGATTTCTACAGTTATTTAAAAAGTGAGATATAAATAGATGAATGTCATTAAAGATCAGCCTTCCTGCCTTTGAATTTAATGGCAGGGCTTTAGAGGACGTGAAGGACAGTTTGTCCTACAAGATTGCAAGTTCATTTTCATCAGAACTGGAGCCCTTAAATTAGGGGATGGGCACACATTTAAAGGCATATATACAGCATAAGAATTTTTAATACACTTTCAACCCACATTCCTTGGTCCATTTTAATTCTTACAATGAATAAGAGCCTGTTAGTAACTGTTTTATCTAGTAAAGCTCTAAGGATCAGTGTTTGGGATCCTTACATCCTACTGCCTTTGCTCCTTTACATAAGATATTATTTTAGGTACAGAATTTCAATGTTTGTTCTGAGATTTAAAAAAAAAAGGGTGTCTAGGGGAGAAAGAGCAGAATCCAAGCCTGTCACACGTTTCCAAGGTCTCTCCAGAGATTTGTTTTGTTTTAACTCTGTGATCTTGTAGTGCTTTACTTTGGAGAAGAGTGGATCTTGTGTTTACCTAAAGGGAAGCCTTGGCACAAGAACACCAGAAGAACCAAACCTGCAAGGAGCTAATGGCAAGAGCAGGGCTGGGTGTTCCCCTGTCATCTGACACAGCCACACTTTCTCCTTTCCTCCTGTGGACACACAGATCCCACTTCTACCTCCACCTCAGGCTGGAGTCAAAGCAAGGCTTGTGTGTCCCACCCTGGGAGGGGAGACCATGTTATTTGTCTCGTCCTTTCTAGTCCTTCTCCCTGAAGGAGAGCCAGGGATGTTCAACAGCCTAAGAAGAGACATCTCTGTCCCACTGACTTCTCTGTGGCTGCAGATGGTGCTGAAACTGTTGTCACCGATTTTCCTTTTCCTTTCTGAATCCGTGCAGGGAGCGCACGGTGTGGCAGGAGCGAGGGGCTCTCCGGTAGATGGTGCTGCTGTAAACCTTTGAGGAACCGCACTCACCTCATCCCTCATCCCTCCCTGGGGCACAGGGAGAGCAGCGTGTGCACGAACATACTGTCTTAGGGCATGGATGTTCACCACAAATGCCCCAAAAAGGCCTTTCCAGCTGAAAGAAAAAAAAAAAATCCAGAAAAATATATCTGCCTTTACTTAACACAGCATAATATGTTTTAAACACCCTTGTTATAGTACATCTGTCAATTAATAAATAAAGCAATGAAAAAAGTTGTTCTGCAAGGTACCAGCCCCATTATTTAAAATCACAGGGACATCAGTCTTCAAATTATGTCACTAATCTTGGTGGCTTCAAAGAAAGAATTCCTTTTCTGACCAAAAAAGACCCCTAAATCAACATAAGCAATTAATAATAGTAATAGTGTACCAGAAAAAAGATAGGACTCTGCATGCTCCCTTTGGCTTGGTATGGTGTTGGAAAATCTTTACAGTGTGATGTACAAAAAAAAAGTAGAGGACTTGAAGGATTTTTGTACTTACAATCTTTTTCTATAAAGGGAATTATTTACAGTTCTGAATTTCAGGCTAAGACAGACAGGTAAGGTTAATAACAGTAGTTAAAGTTCTCTTCCAAATGCTTTTTCTCTAAAAATTCAAATGGTAAAATTGGATTACCTGTCTTGACAACAGAGGTACTGAGGAAGGAAAAAGCTCTTAAGAAAGTTAAATTTTCAATTCAGTATCTGAACCTTTCTCTCAGAATCCAGGCCAGGCACTGGAGGTGTTAACACTGTCTTTAATCAGCAGGATCCTGTTCCTTCCAGAGGCCTTGGAGAACTTGGGTTTGAAACAGGGAAGTATTTCTTGGTTCAAAGATTAGTAGTAAAGCATTGCCTGCATCAGACTTTTGCAATTATTGCAGGTAAAGTTTACAGGATGTCCTGCTTTTAAATGGATACAACCAAGGTCCCACCATCCCTCGCTTTGAACAAACCTCCTGCCAGAAATGGAGCTGGACTTTCCCTTCTCTGCTGACCTGCCCTTTGCAGGTAGAGATAGGTAGAGCTGATGCTCCAGAGAGATTTTTGTGTGTCTTCCTGCTTACCTTTGTTGGGATCAGGGCAATATCCTAAAGCAGTTAAGAATGTGTTTTGAAACTGAATTAAAGTGGTTTTAAGTCTGTGATGCTGCCAAAAGGAGGGTCTGGGCTTTCTCCTGGTTCTCAGGTTCTGGTCTATCCCAGCAGTGGTGCTCAAGGAATTTTGGAAGCACTCAGATCAGCAAGGTGATGCTGCTGAAAGCACACTCATATGAGAAAGGAAAAGGAATCTTAGTTTCTTGCATGGACCACTGAAGGTGAATCCAAAGAAGCACTGGAGAAGCACTCAGGAGGGAAAGGTCAGAATCAGCCCTTTCAGAACTAACAGTCTGGCTTCAGCTGGCTGCCAGACTGTACCCATAGGAACCTAAATATTAAGTAACATTTACTGGCTAACTCCAAAGCAGAGTTCCCATGAAGTTAAACTTCCTGGCCCATGTACACCCAAAGATGCCCAAGTCCTTAAATACCCCTGTTCCTTTCCCGTGGTTGGTAACTGCCTCAGGGTCCTCCTGGGTCTGAGTATCACCTTTGACAAGACCAAGTGAGGAGCTGCAAGCATAACTCAGATCCCCAAAACTTTCAGAGCTGTCACAGGGGAGGGATGCAAGGACAGCAGAAGGAGGGAAGTGATCTGAACACCAAAATGTCCTGTAAATAGCTGTGATCAGAGGACTTACACGGATAAATGTAGTGTGTTCATAAACAGATGTATGTTGCATTTCCTCCTTTCAACAGTGAAATTCAAATCTCACCTCGCAGGTGAATTATTTGAGTCACAGATGGATGGGCCAAGAGCCTTACCAATTTTTCCCATTAGTTTAGTGAACACTGGTAGGAACAGGAGTCCACAACCCAGTACATAAGGCACAGTTTGAAAGGTGAAGGGCTGAATGGGATCTGTCTTGGCCCTAATGACTCTTTGGCCTGACATACAGGGGAGATATACTCTAAAGAAAGTCTAAAACCTATTACACATTGACTTGTGGTGTCTCTGGGAAGTTATCAAATCCTGTTAGTCCTAAAACCAGACCTTAATGTAATTTATTGAGGGAGCACAACTTGTGCATTTATCTGCCTGTCACCCAGTCTGACCCTCTGTGGTGGTATCATCTCACTAAGAGTGTGGGGAGCCCCTGGACAAAATGAAAGCTCTTAGTTAAACCTCTGCTGTTATATGTGAGTGTTTGTGCTGCAGCTGAATCCCCCACCGACCAGGGCAGTGGGCTTCTGGAAATCTCAAGTATCAGGCAATCCTGAAACAGAGTGCAAATGAGTTTGATTGATTCTGCAGAAAGGTTATTTTAAGAGTTGTGACTCTTTTTAAGGCCAAATGTGCTTTGGAAGCATTGCCTCAGAGATTATTGGGTTTATTTGCATGGGGTAAAGGTATGGGAGATTTTAGAAGGAAGACAGTAATGACAATTGATTTTAGTAAAAAATGGGCTCTGCATCTACTCCTGGAAGATAACAAAAAATGGGACTTTTCTCTCATAATTATGATTAAATGGCTGCCCCATGGCTGCATTTCTGGTATCAAAATTAACTAAGTATATTTTGCATGGCTTTTATTGCAACTGGCAAGTGAGCAAGTCACTAATAGTAACAAAGCTGTTGTGTAATCAAGGCTAATCCTTACTCATGGTAAGAACCAGAGTCAAAAGCCCATAATCCTACTGTAGGCCACATTCCTCTGTAGGTTTCCTCTTAATATCTCTTGCTTTTTGCTCCTTGTGAATTATTTTCTGTACTTTTAGATGAAATTCTTGACCTAAACTTTGTGTTATTTCTTTTTGAGTTGGGTTTTATTTTTGTCTGTGGGGAATGTGCTCTTTGAGTTGCCTCTGTGCCCTCTCCACTGCATTGCAGCCTGCCTTGATGTCTCCAAAGACAGTGCTCACACACTGCTGCATTGCTCACATTCCGGATTTTTAGATTCCTGCTTGGTTTCTGAGAGCCTCAGCTTTTATGTAATAAAGTAAGAGGAAATAAAATCTTCGTGGCTGTGGAGAAAGGTCTGCCATAAAAGGCTTATGAAGGAGAGGAAAATAAAAGACCTTCAAATTAAGTCCTCTGTTTTTGCAGACCTGATTCAGAAGTTTTTGAACAGTTCCAGCTTAATATCTTAATGTTTGCTTTTTACTGGATTGTGGTTAAAAGGGACATTGTGCAAATGTAGGTGTTTGCAAAGGCTTTTTTGCCACTGTTGAAAAAATGCACTGGAGTCTTTTCTCTGAACTAGTTCTGATGGCAGCACTGAAGTTGAGTTACAACTCTTCACTGTTTTCTTTACTCTGATTTCCTAATGTACTAAGTTTATCATAATTAATAAATAACAGCTGTTCTTTTGGCTTCTCACAGTTATTTCTTTTGGAATAACTTCCATCAGTTGTGATCCCCAACTTTCATGTATGACTTCGATGCCTATACTGGAATGGAATGGACTCTGGGTCTATCCAGTTTGGCAGCCATCCCTACCAGCAGCTCATCCCCCAAACTGCAGAAAAGAGACTGCACAGAACTCTCAGAGTATCCACCAGCTCTGTGGGAAAATTCTTCCCTGAGACCTGTCAGAGATCATCTTACAGAATGAGAGGGAATACTTCTTATTGTCTGGATTTGAATGGGCCCAAGCTCTATCACAGGTGGAGGAGTCCCTGCCCTCCCTTTCCTGTGTGCTTGGCCATCAGAGATTGTGGTGCTAAAAGGGAGAACTGGCCAGAAAAAAAAATTGCCTAAACTAAAGTTGAGCGTTTTCCACACAAATTTTTTCTTCTTCCTTTCTCCGTCTGTGCAGCTCTGACCGATCCAGGTAACAGGAGAAATCCAAAGCCACAGTGGCAGCACATTAAGAGCAGAAGGGTCACATAGCAGCCAAAGCAGGAGTGACTTTTGTGCTCTGGTGGATATGATCTGACTCAGCCATTAGATCCCTTCTCCCTGCCCCTGGGAGCTGCTCTCAGAGGTTACACTCCAAAGCACACACCGAGCCTCTTCCAGCTCCTCCCAGCTGGGAAGGAGATCCCTGGAGAGGACCCTTTGTGTAGAGGCCACAGTTGCTGCCTCTGGAGGCATTTGCTGGTATCATTGAGCCATTTGGGTTTGTTGTAACCTGGGAAACCCCACAGGGTTACAGGCAGGGTCAGCCCATCCCACAGGAAGTTCCCAGGTGAGCTTTGAACAAGGACAGGTGGATCATGGCTCTAAACAATACTTCAGCCCTAGTTCAGGCCTTCTAAAATCACCAAAAATCAGTTTATTGGTTTTCTCTCTTTCCTTTCTCCCTTCTCATTTTTTCCCAACTACTAAGAGTTGCTAATTTTCGGGTATTTTTCCACTCTGAAAGTTCATACAATTCTTGAAAATATAATCCTGGGTATTGAAGGACAGTTAAAGGAATCACAAGTACCTTTCTAGCCAAAGAATAACCAGCATGGGAAACAAAGCTTCCTTAAAATCTATTTTTTCTGCCCAAGATAAAAACATGGTTAAAACTGCAGGGAGATTATGGTGTTATCAATTATGAATTGAATGAGGAATTTTGTAGCTGGACATGTATTGGCGATTAATTCAATCAGAAAACAAGATTTATGACCAGTCTGCAATGTACTTCTGCTGGTTTGAACTCTATTGAAATTATGTAATTTTGCACATTAAATTTATGTCATACTGGTAGAACTGAGATCAATATTTCTTTCAAGTGTGTTGGTCTTTCTTTTGGTTGTAGTAGTGGAAATGAAGAATAGAAAAATGTCTGTTTATGAGGTTTTGTGCTTGTTAGAGTTTCAGGCACCAAGCTCCCACTGGATACAGTGCCATACTCATTCCTTCACCTGCAACAATTAACACTTCATTAGCACTTGCCTTATAATCTGGAAACTTAATTACTACCATTAATTACTACCACTGAGCAACCATTTCCCACCACTTATTTTTCCCTAATAGAATACATGTCCTAAACTTGATTCTCAGTGTAGAAATTAGGTAGAAACTTTCCATGGAGTTTCACACAGGTATTTGGGATTGGTCTGATCACTGGAAGTATCCTGGAGTGCTGTGCAGTGTTGTATCACCTCTTCTGTTTCCAAATTAACTGTGGTAGTGAAGTGTGAAACCAAAACCACTTGATCCACTGTGGCTTGAAGTCACAGGGAATTAAAATGAAAAGCTTTATTGTCTAGCAAAGAATTCTTATTGCTTGTCATCAGCAACAATGGATTTCTTCCTTGCTCTTGGAGTTTGGAAATGTCTGCCAGTAAAAAGCCATGAATGAAGGGTTTTTACACAGACCAGATTATTTTTTCCTTTTTTTTTTTTTTAATAATAATTAGTAGGAGTTTTGCCTAAGTTGGAATGCAAGACTTGAAGCTTTATTTTAGATCATTTTAAATCTAGAGGTGCTTTACAGCACAAGAGGTAGGCAAAGCATTGGAATAGCTCTTATAGACAGGTCATGGTGTCTCCCTCTGAGGAAGAAGGTTGGCCTCAGAAGTCATTAGGTATCATGATCCTGTTTGTGCCTTGGGATGAAACAAAATACCTTCCAAAGTCCCTCAAAATTGTACTATTTCATGATGAAGCAGTAACTTTCCTAAGTTTGCTCTCATATGTATCTTATATTAACCCAGGCTCACACCACTCCAGTGAGATTTATACGAGGATGTTTCAGAGGCAGATTAGGAAGCCCTGGAAAAATCCAATGGCAGTTGTCTCTTCTGGCACCACATTTGTTCTTTGGCTCAACAGTCCTAAGAGGCAACAAAAAAAAATAGAAGACACAGAACTATAAAGACATCAGGGGAAAGACTCGATGGATGAGTAAAATGAATGGCAAAAGATGATTCACAGGGAGGAAATGTCAGCATATATTATACATAGGAGACAAATAGCTCTCTAAAATCAACAGTTTATTTTGCTGAACTCTCTTCATTGCAAACATCCAAGCTAAAGGATCAAAGGGAATTAGGATGCACTTCATCTCTGGTAGTGCCTGCTAATAAAGATTGAATTGGTGAATATTAGGGAGAGTGACCACCAGTTCTCCTCATTGCCTCTCCTTTCATGCACATACATTTTCAAAACCAGAGCAATTAACCCTTGTGATTCTGAGCAACCCCCTTCTCATGAATAGATGTAGGTTTTTTTAAATACTAACCAGAGTTGCATATAATACATCTCTTGTGCATGGGGAGGTGCTTTGGGTAGCAATAAACATCCTCTTCCTGCATTTTTTCCTTTTTGATCTGTCTGTGACTAGTAGCTGCCTTTGCTCTTGTGTGGTTGGTGGTGGGAAATAGAATTCACTGATTCCAGAGAAACACCAAGACCCAACAGGAAACTACAGAACTCCACAGAGGCTCTGCAGCATTTTGCACACTTTTGGTGGTGCAGGAGGGTGTTTTACTCTTTTCCAGCTTTCAAGAACTGCCTGAAGAGTAATTTTGTTTTTAAACTAAGCAGACATTTTAAACTGGCTAAACCACTTTATCTGTCAACATTTGTGCCT
Organism: Pachyramphus minor; assembly: GCA_013397135.1. Classification (NCBI taxonomy): domain Eukaryota; kingdom Metazoa; phylum Chordata; class Aves; order Passeriformes; family Tyrannidae; genus Pachyramphus; species Pachyramphus minor. The sequence goes on along the minus strand of VYXB01002073.1, from coordinate 1,246,975 downwards.
CCTGTCAAACCTTGCCCTCCAATGGATTTGCAATTTCCTTTTAACTATCACACATTTGCAGCAAGTGGATGGTCCATATGCTGTGGCCCCCAAATCTGTTGCTTCATTTAGCTAGAAAAGACCATTTCATCAGTTTAGTCTTCAGGTAACCTCTACCCCAGGATTTCACCTGGCTATCTTATTTTTGAGTGCAATCCTTTTTTGTTGAGAAGGAAGAACCTGAGTTTCATTTATTAAAAGAGTCTTTGTTCTCATGTAGGAGGAGAGTGTAGTCAGAGATAATCTTTACCTCTCAGTCTCTTGATAGTACAGAAAAGCAGCTATCTTGAGAGCTGCCTTTCAAGCAAAATGGAAAGTCAGGGTTTTTTTTCTTATGAAATTTCATTTCTAATTTTTAAGTAATTGAAAACCAGGAACAAAAAAATAATCGTAGGAGTCCCTGCATTTGTGATTATGGCAAATAAATTTTAAGTAAATTACAGATGGCTTTTTTACTAAAAAAAATGTTCAAAATGCCTCAGTTGACAAATATATTTAGCCTGGGTGTGTGATAAAGTGGTAAGCAAGCTGACAAAGCAAGCCAAAACTAAGTGATTATTCTCTTTTCCGAGGAAGCCACAAATGGTGACTGTTGAGAGAGGAGCCCAGTCATCAGAACCAGGGGATTAATCTGCACAGAATGAGCACTGGGCTCAGAGCAGGAGGAAAAGTTTCAATAACAACAATGGGATCATTGTTGGGAAAAAAAATGCAGCAAACCCATCTGCTGGAGCCATGTGACTGAATCCCAGGAACAGGGGCGAGCTGTGCATCCCAGGGAACAATCTGGAGATCAGCTGAGAGGAGATCCTGGACACAACCTGGACCTGCCTTCGCAACACCTTTCTAAAGAAAAGGGAAAAAGTACAAAAGGATGCTGAAGAGAAATTTCAAATAAAAAGTTCCCACTTGCCCAATTAAGGGACTGACCTTTCCAGAAACTTTTACAAATTTCCAGCCTCTGAGTTTGAGGTTTGAAATATGAATTTAAAAGGGGGGGTGGGAGAGGTAAGAGGTGGAAGGGGAGTGTGTCATTTCTTTTGGTATTTTGTTTCCAGCTCTATCCTTTGATCTCTGCAGCAGTGTAGTTCAGACAATCTGTAGAAATATTGCTAAACCAAGTTACTTTGTTATATTTTACTTCAGCCGTTTGTCAGCATATGCCATAAAAATTTTAGTTTTCTCTCTTGATCTTTATCAGAGATTGCTGTTTCTCTTTGATGTTTCCCTCCTTATTTGACATTTGGTCTGGTTTCCCATTTAATTATCTAACTCTCTATTGCTATTTTAGTTTAAAAGTTCACTGCAATATTTTATTCCTCCTGTTTCTCAGTCTCTTCCTCTGTGCTCCAGCTGAGACTCAAGAAAATGATGAGGGTGATCATGTCAGGGGGTTTGTGCCCCAACCCTCCTGTAACAGAGGGGAGTAGAGACCCTTTGGCCATTGAGTGTGGGCAGAAAACATGAGCTCCAAGGCTGGCTCTCCTAAATCAAAATTTCCAGGGGCCATTCTTTGATTAAATGGTAAATTTAGACTGTTTCATGGAGGTTTGAAAGTCTGAAATGTAAACAGCAACACAGCCAAAATGTCTGTAAAAGATTTAATACAGTCCCAGTTCCTACAACCCTTCTTATGAAAACACCATCCTCACTGCTGTGTGGGAAAACAGAAGGAATTGTAGCCTAGAGAAGGAGATTCACTCTCAAGGGAAACAAGCTGAAGCAGGGTGGACATTTTACCTCCTTGTTCTGGAAAGATGTCTCAGAAGAGTTGGAAGCCCTTCAGGACAGCTGGTTCTTGGGGTTCTTGGGGCTGTTTCAGGAGCCAGGGGCCATCCAACGAGGTGGGGATGACCAAAGAACCAACAAGGCCTTGGGCTGGTCAATTTGTGGCCATGGGAGTGTGATACATGAAGGGTTCTTGTCTCCTGGCACCGCTGAAGAAGTGCATGGAAAACAGAGGGGTAACTGTGCCACCCCAGTGATGGGATGGGATGAAGTCCTGGTGAACTCCCACAGGAACAGAGAGATTTCAGCTTCATGCAGAACATGAGCAGCCGGAGGAAGAGACATCTGGGCACTATTTCTTGCTCTGGAGTACAGTGTGGGTGAGAAGAGCCTCTTGATGGGTGCTCTGAGATAAAGGATCAAAGATTTATTATTAAGGGAAGAACTGGAGCCACGTGCAGCAATGGGTGAGTCCTGACACATGGGCTGAGGATCATTGTGGAGGATGTGGAGAGTGTGTAGCTCCATCTGGCAGACCCAAAGANTTATTAAGGGAAGAACTGGAGCCATGTGCAGTGGTGGTGAGTCCTGACATACGGGCTGAGGATCCATCTGGCAGCCCCAGAGGAGAGGATCCACTGGAAGCCCACAGCAGACTCAAGGTATTGTGCTTCTGGCTGGGTGAACTTTTCCCCCAGTCCAAATTTGGCAGCCAGACTAAAACTGTGGAGGGAAATACAAGATTTGATCAACCTTTTTTTTTAACCCCTTCTCAAATGAAATCTTTGAAAGCAAAGATAAACCAGGGAAGTCGTGCTTCCAACCCGCTTGTGTTCAGGAGACAGAGTGCTTGTCTAGCATGAAGCAGAACCTAGATTTGACCCCCTCTTCTGCCTGAGAAGTCTGGAGTTTGCCTTTCCCACAACTAAGGAAAATAATCCAACTGCTGGGATATTTGGAGATGTACCCAGAGAGATGGGAGTTGTTTTCGTGTATTTGCCATATGTCTTTTCTGCTGAGTGAGTTCCTCTTTGTGGGAAGTGCTCAAATATTGATGGAAGAAGAAGAAGGACTGTGAGAGGGACTCCCTGGCATAACATTTCTAGCCAAAAATATGGAGGTGATTTGTTTCACTTTCTGCTCTTTGCAATGTTTTGGTCTGCCAGATAAGGCACTTCCCACAAGAAAGGGCTTGGAAATAAACTCCTTTGAAGACAGATAGAAAATATTCTCTCACCTCTGGATTCCCTGGATATGTCTAAGGCTGGAAAACCTCATGTACCACATCTGAAGAAGGTAGTGAGTCAGTTTGCTGCCTGTGTGGGGATGAGCCTCTGCATTTGTCCTCTTTGCCCTGGTTCACCTCGTCTCCCAATGGGAAATGGGGTTTAACAGGGAAACAAAGCAAATGTTTGAAACTCAGGATAGATGTTTGGTAACAAAACATAAATAAAATAAGGAATTATATGGTCCTGCTCTGTAACTGAGGGGGAGCTGTTCCCTAGATCTTCCCTCTTTCTCACCTAGATTGTGTTTTTGGGGATATTCTGGGTGAGTCAATCTCCTTGGGTAGTACAAGGAGCTTGATCCAGAGCTGGGGGGTGTGAAGGAGAGTCCTCTTATCTTCCCATCAAGTTCCATTCTAGCTGAAGTAATTCAAGATTTCTTGGGCAGTTTCCAGGTTATTCTTCAGTTCAGTGTTCTGGGATGGGGGAACAGAATTGCCCTTGTTAAATAGGAAGCACTCAGGATTTTATGAAGCACTTTTTTAAAATACAGGTAAGAATTTTAATTCGGGGACAAATGATTATTGGTAATATTTTCTTTTCCTTGGTTTAATTCTGTTCAAGCCAACTTTCAGCATGTACAAAACAACTTGTCTCTACTGAGCAGTGGCAGTAATACACCAAAGATGCTGGAAAACACCTTTCTCCTTTAGCATCTCAAAATGCAGGATATGTAAGTCTTGGGATCTCAAACTACTGAGCTGTGTCTGGTTTCCCACTTTAGGGTCGGTGACAGCAAGCTCTGCATGTGGCAGATCCCTCAGTGTGCTCCAACAGCTGGCTTTGCATCCTTTGCACAGAAAGGATGGAATCATAGAATCATAGAATGGTTTGGGTTGGAAGGGACCTGAAAGGTCATCTCATTCCACCCCCTGCCATGGGCAGGGACACCTTCCACTAGCCCAGGTTGCTCCAAGCCCTGTCCAACCTGGCCTTGGACACTTCCAGGGATGGGGCAGCCACAGCTTCTCTGGGCAACCTGTGCCAGGGCCTCACCACCCTCACAGGGAGGAATTTCTTCCCAATATCCCATCTAACCCTGCCCTGTGTCAGACAGTTCACCCTCAGGTGACTGCAGGGTTTTATTTACTTCCATGGCACCTTGTTTGTCCCTGTGGAGAAGGGAATTTCATTTGTAGCCATGTATTGCTTGAAAAAGATCACTAATAGCTCTTTAAGTTTCCTTTCAAAGTTTTTAAAAAAGAGAGCCAAGGCATTAAGGACTTTACATGCTCAGAAGGACAGCAGCAGAAAAACAAAGAAATTTAATCTGGAATACACAAAGAAGAAAGGGGGGGGGAGCCTGATGTGGCTGTAATGAGAGAGGGCAAGATTGACATGGAAAAGATGGGACAGGCAACAGAGTATAAATAGTAGCTCCAGTTTATTTGTAACTCTCATTTTTAGGTGGGGATGATTGACACATGGATGGGCTGGATGAAGGTAACCTCCCTGATCTTTAACTTGCAGGTCACATGGAGAAAACTTTGAGAAAATACTCCAACATGTAGATGTCAAATTGAGTGACAGCCGCGTGTGAGGTGAATTGCATTTCCTGGCTTTTTTACATGCATCACTTCACAGAAATGATGGCTGCCAGCCGAACAAAGAGACGTCCCTCCCGACCGGGGTCAACACACTGACAGTGCCCACCCATTAATAGAAAACACTGTCATTTAAAATAAAATGCTGTGGAGAAAACTTCAAAAATCTATTAGCCAACACAGCGGATAGTATCAGTTTGTGCAGTGAATTACTGTATACCATTCCAGTGTTAATGTACAGCGCAGTGTGTGGCACCATTTTCATCTGTAACAATATATATAGAATGCCATATGGCTGACAGCATGTACTACACATGTCAGGCTCTTCTGTTTTCTAGCTCTGTACATCTTATTTGCTTCTGCCTAATTATCTTGTTCTGTTGAGGGGAGGGGAAAAAAAAAAAAAACCGACAAGAAAAGCCAATGGGGATTCAAAAATCAAGGGCAGCAAATAGTGCCAGTTACTTAATTCCAGTGTTAATGTGTTTCTGTGATGTTTCTTAAAAGATTCAGTTGGACATCCGTTGCTTGAGGTGGAATGTGGGGCTGTAGTAAATGCTCTGTGTGTGCCATTTCAAAATAAACAAACAGAAACAAACGAGAAAAAACAGCCCTGCTTTATGCCATCCACTTACATTGCTTAATTCTAGGTATAATCTTTCCAGCTGTTAGAATGTGCCTATATTGCCTCCTGTTCTTAACTGCTGTCTAAAAGTAGTGCCTGGATTTTTCCCCCCCCCCAGCAAAGACAACACAGTGCTGGAAAGAATTGCCCTAAAATTGGACCCCTGCATCTAAAGAGCTCCTCAGAAGTTTAAGCCCTGAATTTAATTTTTTTTTTTTCAGAGGGATTTTGTATTGTTTAAAGGTCAAAGCCCCAAGATTTGTCTTCAGAGATTTAGTCCTGGCTCGTCTGTCAGTCACTCTCGCCCTCGTAAAGGCCAGAGGCGATTGCCAGCACCCCCCTTGCTGTGCTCCCCCCTTCCTGAGCACTTGCTCCACAGGGAAATATCTTGTCCTAGATGGGAAGGAAGAAGTTCCCATCACTTCTGTAATGAAAACTCAAGAGAGAGAGAGGGGAAGGTCGGGACTGGCACCTACTTGCAGTGATCCTGAACAGGGCAGAACTACCACGACCACTGCAGCCTTCAGGCTTCGTGTTCTCTGTGGTCAGAAAGAATTGGTTGGCCCTCCAGAAGCTTAAAATAGTAACATTTTTGGATCATTAACTTTTACTAGCTGCTGCTTTCGAAATGAAGCTCAATTCCATGCTGAAAAGTCAATATAGTTAGAAATGAGTTGTAAAATTGGTTGGGAAAAGCAAATGCCACAAATGAGGGGTTTGGTGTGGAAATGGGCTGGCAGGTGCTAAATAGGACTGGTTAGCATTGATCTGTCTATAGAACACTTCATGAGTGAGGGCATAAAGTGGACTCCCTTTTTAACCTGCACAGCAAGGTCTTCCAAGCAGGAAAAAAAGAGATTTAATCCGTGAATGGGGTGTTAAGAGCTGCCTTGATGCAGTACCTACAGTCTCTGGGGTTGAGATGTTCCAAAAGGGGGCATTCTTTGATCAGGAAGGCAATTTTTCCTTAATGTTTTCAGTGGCAAAATGGTTTTTATAGTAGAGATCTCATTGAAAATTCAGGAAGCAGCCAAAGTTAACAGCACTCTGCTCTGTTGTGTGAGGATCCCTTGCCATATTTTCTCTTAAACCTAATTAAACATGACTATCCATTTAGGAAAAGAAGCCCTAGTACCATTTTCCAAAAATTTTCTTAGTTCAGTAAATTATCACTTTATACCACGACATTTTGCTCAGTTGATGGGGCCATTTCTGCTAAACTTATTGCATGACTGCAGCTGGAGTCTCCTACTCCCAGGAATGTTCTTCCTCTGAGCTGTCGTGATCTTTGTATCAATTCCAAGTACATGATATTTCATTAACTCACATTTCTCCTTGTTCATATTTTTGTTGATTGCGTCCGATTCTTCTACACGAATTCCATGGTAATTATGACGAAGAAGCATGTTCCATGCTCCCACTTTGGTGTGAAACCTGTTCCAGCAAGTGGGACACGATTCCTCTCTCCCAGTTTTGAAGTGGAGTTTTCATTTTCACACCAGAGGTGCCTGAAATTCCAAAACAGGGGCGTAGTGTGGCAAGGCAGAAATAGAAAACTTCTAACAAGGAAAGAAAGAATTTAATACAATTAAAACAAAAAAAAATCAAAACTCTTAAAATACGACTTTGAACAGTGTTTGAGCAGTTTTTGCAAAGTTGAGAAAAAGCTTACAAAGCACTGAAATACTTGGGGGGGGGAAAGGAGCAAAAAATGGAGGACAAGGAGGCCCTGGGTCCACAGAAAAGAGAAGTGTGCTGTGCTCTCCCATGTATATGCTCATTCCAGGACACAAACAGAATTTGCTTTGGTCTGCACTTCTATTTTTCTCCCCCTTAAAAAAAGATCATTTAGAAAAATAAAAACATCAGTGTGTTTGAGTTTGAGCATCTTACTGGACAACCACATGGTTACATACACACTTTTATAAATGTTATATACCATGAGTTAAATTCAGCTTTTTCACCCATAGTCGTGGAGATTCAACTTTTCCAAAATGGATGGTTGACAAAGATGTGGTGTAAATGGAAAAAAAAAAAGCTCATTTATTCATGGCAAATTACAGGATCGAGTTCTCCTATGTTTCCTTAGTGCAATCCATGGTATTTCAGTTACTTGAGCATTATTTGTCTGGCTTTCTACCAGGACAGCTGAATCCGTGGAGCACCTGATGTCTGTCAGCCTGATCAGACTGAGGAGTGTTTTGGTATTGAATAAAGTATTTTTGTGACATCTAGGAAATAACATGGGGCCAGGGTTCCCTCCAGGCTCAGGCAAATGAGGCAGTTGCCTGGAGCAGGAGAGTGTACAGGAAGCAAAATGGCCATGGCCTTATCCACTGCTACAGCAAACCCCTGCACGGCCAGAGCAGCTCCTGCTGCTGGGAAAACCATCATCCCAGAGGGAACACACAACAGGGGATGGCCAGCAGGAGTAGGGGATAGGGAGTCTACCCCAACAGCAGCAGTAAATCTCTTCCTTTTCCACCCATGGTCAGCAGAGCCAGCCAGACTCTCCAGAGTCCCTGCTCCCTGTCCTGTACCGGAGTTCTCTGTTTCTAATGTGCTCTCTACCTTTTTCCTGCTATCTTGCTCCTCTCAGCCATGGCCCAGCTGAGCTCTGGCCAAACCCTGTGCTCCTTTCTCGAGGATATAAACTTTCCATACTGGCTGTGCTCCTGGGAAACCTGTGACACACCTTGTGATTGTTCAGATCTGTACTCCATGGCCACAGATGGCATTTTGGACAGTAATGATAAACTGACCTGCAAGAATATCTACAGTACCTCTCTCCTGGAGCTTATACACATTCCTCCTGTAGTGAAAACTAAATGTCACCTACCTACATATTCCCTCCTTGTTACCTGGTCACTGGGGGTTTCTCCTTCCCTCCAGTTTATTGCTGTGAAGAGACATTACAGAGCATCACTGTTTCTGCCTGAGAAAATGACTGTGTGCATTGGTGTTTGGTCTAGAGCTCACTTCTGGGTAGGATTAATCATTAATTCTAATGAAGTTGGTGGTTTGGATCCCATTTCTGTGCTGCAGTTTTGCAAAGAACACGTATATTCTTAGGATGAATAAGTATGAGGTACAATCTGTCCTGGGTATGAATAGTTCGCTTATTGAAGCCACTGTGAGTGATTAGCTTTACCTGTTTGGTCATTAATGTTGGTCACAGGCACTTACAAGAAAGCAGAAAGTCTGTGGAGAAATCACACCAGGTCTTTACATCTGCCCTTTCCACAGAAAAGACGTTCCTGTTTCTTCTTCTTTGTGACTAAGGGAGTTATTCCATACACGGAATGATGTTCCATATGGATAGATTCTAGCTATGTGACCCTATACAATTGCTTTTTATGCATGTGTGTGTAAAGCATATATAGATCTCAGTGGGTTCCCCCTCTGCTGCCAAATAACTCAGTAGTGACATGGATGGGGAATTGGGGAATTCCATGGGACTGCAGCTGTGAGATGCAGGTCTCCATGGTGTCCATATCTCCTGCTTCTTGGGAGAAGCTTCAATAGGCTGCCCACTGTGGGACACACATCTCTGCCTCCCGTCACATGTTTCTGCCACACTGAGGCCCCTCACACCCGGCCCGTTCTGGGGAGCAAAGCTGTTGCTGCAGGCCAGAAACAGCGTGTCTGGCCTCACTCGTGCCAAAGTGTCCCTGTTTTCCCCCGAGCTGAGCTCCCAGGAGAGCAGTGTGTCCATGCTGAGGCCTCTGTCTGTGTTGTCTCCTCTGGGCTTTGGTTGCGTGTGAAAATTCAGTTCTTTCTGTTTCGTTCCCTCCAGGACTTGTGTCTGCTCTGGGACAGGAGGTGTGTTTGTGTTTCTAATTCTCTTTACCCAAATACCTCTGTGTTTCTTCTCTTTTTGTTACCTTTTAATCTGCTGTTGGATCCGCCTGCCCTATGGTAATATTTCAGCCTTGTGTATCTGGCTACTCAGTGGGAAAGACAGTTCCCAGAGCAACTGCTGCAGTAAATGCTTTTTGGCATCCAGATGTGTATTCTGTCATTTCCCATGCTGTGCATGTGCTGTCTCTCATATCCATGGATCAACAAGTGTGGACAGGTACAGAGGCATATGGTGCTGCTATTTCATTGCTGACACTGAAGAAGGGCTTTCTCACAAGAAACAAACCAGCTCCTGTGTGACACCTGTGTTCTTACAAAGGGACCTGTGCAAAGTCAGCTGCAAATCTGGTTTTCCCTTCAATATTGACTTGCTTGCAAGTGGGCAATTTGCTCTCCATTCCAGCTCCAGGCATGGCCATGGGCATGCTGCCAAGAGATTGTGTGGATGCGCTGTGCTGTTTGTTAAGCAGATGATTCCCAGACAGGTACACGGGAATGAGAAGCTGATCCTGACATGATCCAAGCTCCCACAACTATGCTGTCACTAATCCTGCTCTGTGTTGGATCCCTCTTGCAGAGTGACCCTGGGTGGCAGGAAGTGAATGCAGAGGAGATCTGGGGTTGCTTGGTGGTGCTTTATGCCTCGTCCCTCTAACTGCAGAAAACATTTAATCCATTTTATTCCAGCAAAATGAAATTTAGATACACAATTAAGAAAAATGCTTCCCGTGGGATTTCCTGCAGCCCCAATAGCTGGATTTCCTTTCTGTACAAAGGATCTACAAATTCAGAAACTATAATGGGTGACTTTTAGCTCTTCAAATTACTTTATTATCCTTCCTCTAGCTGTACCATATGCTAAATAATGCTGTTATATTTGGCTTTGATTTTTATTGTTTTATAGTCTTGAAACATTCATAATCTTGGCTAATCCTAAGAATGTTTGTTTGGGAGCCTTATTCATTATTTAGGCCAAAATATTAAAAAATGTCTGTCAGCTCTGGGGCCTTGCTTTTTTCTGAGTTTTATTTGATTTTTTCTGGTTTTGTTTTTTTTAGCAGTGATCCTTGACATTAATTATATAGACTTTCACACAGCACATGTGCTTGCAGAGAAAGGACATCTCCTACAAAACTTGTTGTACACAGCCAAGCTTTCCCATGCTGGTGATGAATATTTATGCCATGAATGTAGGGTGGAAGGTGGCATCTTCCTTGATGAATTGGGGACTAGATGCTGTGACTACATTATTTAGACCACTTTATTATAAGGGGTTACAGTTTTTATTGCCTGTTGCAAAGCAGGGAGATACACTAGATCTTCCCAAAGATCAAAGTGTGTCTCTAGGGCAGCCAGTAAATTAGTGGAGATTATAAATGAGTGCATAGTCATTGATGTCTTGAGAGCTCGGCTCAAGAGATCAGAGAGTATTCTTTCCCCCTTTCTGTTCATAAGTGTCTTTCTAGAATAGATTACTTTTTTTACACTTGAAAGCAATATTCATGGACTTCATAAGAACAAGTGTTTCAGTAGGACATGCTCTGATGGCATCACTCCCCGTTGTATATGGACTTATTACGGACTGATGCTTCCCTGTGATACAGATTCGTGGAGACTGATGTTGGTGATGTGTGTTTGGAGAATCGTCTTGCTTAACTGATTCCATCGTATTTTAGAGCAAGCACAGCCTCCACAGGAACTTTTTCAGCAGAATGAGAGCTCTTCAGAGCTCTGTTATGAGGTGCAAAGAGTGTATGAAGCAAAATAAAAGCCAATTAGAGAACACTTCGCTATCCTGAAAGAGGAGATTATAGCTATGGTGGGGGAAAGTAAATATAAACCAAATCACACTACGCCAAAAACCGCACATAAAAACCCCCAGAATAAACATCCATTTCATGAAGGGATTTGAAGTTAACTTTTAATGTCCAAGCTGGGATAGAAGTCAGAATTGTGTCTTTGTGCAGAAGATGGAACAGAGCTCTCACTTACAACAACAAATCCAGAGTTTGTATATTGTGAGAACAACCTCAATCTGAAAGATTAATTTTTTTTTTTTAAGTTTCTGTATATTTCATAAAATAGAAAGGAAAAAAAGCAATCCCAAGCCAGAGTTTTCTGGACCTCTCAGCTTTAGGGAAATGCTTTGTGTGGAAATTAGCACTGCAGAAATAACTGAGTAGGATTACACTTTCAAGTTATCTGGTGGTGACAGCGGAGACACCAGCCTCAGGTTTTCAGGGAAGGCTTTGATTAACTCCTTTGTCCCAGTGCCCCTTTACAGGAAGTTTCTGCTGCCACCCCAGTGGATGCTCTGGGCTGGTCAGTCTGAGAAGTTCAACCCAGGTGAGAGGCTCCTGGTGGAAGGAAAGACTCATTGTGCAACACAGGAAAGCAATGAGCAGATCAGTCAGTGCTTTTCCACCCATCCATCTGCTCCTGTAGTAAACTGAATGTCTCAGACAACATTGCAATTGTTCATTTGCCTGCCCTTGGGCAGCTGAGTCAGTTTTTGTTAGTGCTACCTTTTCCTTCAGGTGTGTTCTGAACCTTGAAACAAGTTCAATAACAGACTTTTTTGCCTTTGCAATGGCAAGGTCAGTGCCATTAGTTTTATTTCTTGTTTAAATGAGGATTAGCCATCATGGAAATACTACACAGCTGTCAGGTAGAGCAAACACAGTTTTGTTAAGCTGGGCAATTAGAGTAGTATGAATATCTGGTTAGGTGGAGAGATTGGTATTGATCTTTTAGTCTTGCCTTTGCTTGGTGGGGCCAGGTCATGTGCAAACAAGATTGTGTGGATGCGTATGAACTGTAGCATTTCATGACCAGCCACTGAAGCCCATGTGGTCACAGGGTAAGATGTTACCATTTCCAGGTGAACTGTAGATTCTTTTTTCTAGCTTAATCCGTTCCAATGACTCAGAGAAAGCCAAAGATGTCACAAATATGCCATAAAACCCAATCTGATTGAAAAGTACTAAGTGAAATGTCATGCCAGAAGTAGCCTCTTGCCAAGAACAGGTTGCCAAGATGAGATGTGTCTTTGTGATGCAGGGTTGAAATGCTTCACTCCTCACAGGGGAGACTTTACATGTGCCTTTGCCCTTAAGTCTCCTCTTCCTACAGCTGGTAGGACTGACCAGGACTGGCAGTGAGCACCAGCAGAGCTGTGGATTTTGTTCTGTAGATCAGCATGTTTTGGACTGGCTCAAGCTCACAAATTCCTTTAACTGAAGCAATCCTACAAGTTGTAGATCTCCATTGGTCTCTCTATCTGCCACAGGAAAACTGGACAAGGAAATTTAGGAAAACAACACTCCATGTTTGAAGATGGTACCATTTTGACGAGGGAACCCAGTCTGCCAGAAATCCCCGATGAAAACTGTCACTGTGGTAAATGGCATAAAGCAAATCACCAGCTCTAAATAAAAGTGTGTGGGCTGTGCTTGTTTGTTGTGTTTGCACCAGTCCCAACCTGGATGAGTGACATCCCACGGGGTGACACAGGCCATGCTGTCCACACTGCATTGCTGGTACTGCAAGTTCCTGAGGGCTTAGCACTGAGGGCTTCGTTTTGGTGAGCAGCTTAAGCTGTAACATCTGCTCAGAACTGTAGCGAAATGATGATATTAGTTTCTACAGAAGGAAATTCCTACTCCCCAGGTGAATTCCTCTGGAATTTGTTTTCACTCTCTGGAGACAGAGGATTTGATGAGTGACAAAATGCCATGTCAAGAACAGGTCTGATTATTGATGCTTGCTCATGTGGAGAGGAATGGGTTATTTGGGGAATTTCTTTGCTTGAAATTTGGATCCTATTTTCTAAGGTGATCCCAGAGGGATTAGATTTTTGTCATCATGCTGTTGTGCTTTTTCATTTACCTTTACAACATATTTATACCATTTTTTGCGACTTGACATGACACTTTCTTAAATGTCAGTTTGTACCAACTTTGATGACATCTTTTGCTGCTTTCACAGAAACTCCAAACCCTTTAATTCCCTCTGTTCACAGGCCCTGATTACCCACTTTGGTTGTTACACAGAGGAGCTGTTTGCTGTATTGTTGGGATCCATCTGAGGACAAGCGGGGTTGAATGGCCAATGCAATGTAAACATGTGTGACTAATCCGTCTGATATGGTGCTGTTTGGGCTTTAATATTCCAGGCTGGAAGATCATGTCTGAGTGCTCCTGTCAGAAGGGGTGGGAAAGGCGCAAAAAGCTGCTTCCTTTGGATCTGAAGCGTAATCTTGCAAGGCTATGAGGTGGTAAACTGAGATTCGGACTAATCATTAAAATACGTTTAACTGTTGGGATTTTTTTGGGGGGATGATTGTCTGAGTCAATATTTTATTCAGGTTTCAGTGTTCCAGATATATGTAAATGACTAAAATTACACCTTTCATGCTTCTGGACAGGAGGAAAAATACACTTAAAATATTTTAGCTCTTAAAATACATGTGAAAAAAAAACTGCCCCTGTGTGCTGTGCTGGAAGCGCGTGGGAATCCAACCTGAATTATTTGGCATGACATGTTTTCTCCCTGTCACTGGATTGCTACTCTGGTTTTCAGTTCTTTCTGGGTGAGGAAACTTCTACATGAATCACAGATTGCACATGACTATTTGTCTTCTGAAAACAGGTGAATTGACTCAGTAAAAAAGCCTTTGGCCTCAGAAATGTAGACACTGCTCTAGTGTAGTAACATGCTGCTAAAAGTGATGGGAAATTCAGAGATCACAGAACCACAGAATATGCTGAGTTGGAAGGGCCCTACAAGGGTCATCAAGTCCAACCCTCAGCCCTGCACAGGACCATCCCCAGGAGTCACCTCCTGTGCCCCAGAGGATCATCCAAATACACCTTGAGTTCTGTCAGCCTTGGTGCTGTGCCCACTGCCCTGGGGAGCCTGTTCAGTGCCCAGACACCCTCTGGGGGAGGAAACTTTTTCTAACATGCAACCTAAAACTGCCCTGACACAACCTCAGGGTATTCCCTGGGGTCCTGTCCCTGGTCCCCACAGAGCAGAGATCAGTGCCTGCCCCTCCTCTGCCCCTCCCAAGGAAATTGCAGACTGTGATGATGTTTGAGTCGACCACGGAAGGATCCTTTTCCCCTGGGAACGTAGTATTGACAAGTTTGGACAACGCTCTCAGGCACACGGTGGGATTCTTGGGGTGTCCTGCACACGGCCGGGAGTTGGACTCGATGATCCCTGTGGGTCCCTTCCAACTCGGCGTGTTCCACCCCCTCGGACAGATCCCACGCCCCGGGCCCAGCCCGGCCGGCGGGGCAGAGCCGCTCTCCCGGCTCTGTGCTCCACAGTGTCCCTGCATCTGCAGCGCCGATGGGCCGTGAGCTGATCCCTATTGATCGGGATGCTGCCGACACCCGCTCCCATCGCCATGGCAACCCAGAGCCCGAATCCTTGTCCACATACTTTAGGAACCTCATTAAATCAGGCAGCAGGACAGCAGCTGTGGGCTCAATGTGTTCAGCTGACAGCCGGGGACTCGCTTTATGATGCTCAGGTGATTTTTGGCCCTCTCTAGGCCAAACTGTTGAGAATGTGGAGCTGGTGGGACAGATGGCAGAATAAATAAATATTGCCAATATGTTTAATGTGCACACATCTTCTGAGAGGTGCAAAGCAACCCCACTCAGTCTTATCAACTCTGATAATTTTAAACAAAGCATAAATAAAGGATAAAAGAGTAGAGCTGAGCTGAGGGTTTTCTTAAAAATTTATTTAAGAAGGTGATTTTAAGAGCAAATGGATTGAACTGCAGGGTTGTAGCAGATCTCGTAAAATTTTGCACAGATATAAGCAATTAAAGTTCTCTATCTCTATATATAATCATGAAAATTCAGCAATGCAAGGCCCAGATCTTGAGAGGTCGATTCCTTTTTTACCACTGTCTTCCATCAGGCTCTGCCAGAGGCAACATCAACAGAATAATATCCTCTATTTCTTAGGCAGAGGAGTTTCTCAGGCACCATAGGAATTAAATACTCCAACCACCCCTCCCAAACCTGGCATTCATGAAGCTCTGCTGCACTCCCCTGATCTGAGGTTTGGAATTATTTGCATAAATGGGACTTTATACCATGGGGCTAAGCTAAAGATAGATTTAGCCCAAAACCACTCTGAATTCATGTGCAGTACATTTTATGTGATAATGATTGCAATTATTTCATGTTCTTCATAGTTCACCTATTTTGACTTAGGGTGTTAGGAAGCAGTAAAGTCAGAATGTAATTAGACACTTTGCATCCTGATATTTTGCATAATTCTGAGTTGGTTTGGGCTTTTACAGTATTGCACAAATAAAGTGAAAAAACGGTGGTGTGGAGTTCTCATGGTCCTTTTTAATGTAGATAAAATTGTTGTATTGCTTATGGATGATTCCCCTGGTGAAAGGTGGTCACCCAGAGGATATCTGTGGTTCTAGTAATTTCCAAATGACCAAATTAAACAAAGGAAACACTGAACTACATAAAATAAGCATGTTACAAACCCCAAGATCCTAAAACTGTTATGTCTCAACAGGAGCCAAAAAATAGCGCTACTGTCATCCAGGTGCTTTAATTTTTTGTGGAAGGGAATGACAGATGCCTCAGACCCTAAATTATAATTTGTAGATCCTAAACAAAGAACCTCAATTAACCACTAGTAAAGCAATTATTAGTATTGGCTAGAATCCATTCTGCCCAGGGTCTCGCTTTGCAAACAAGTCCAGTCAGCTTCCCGGGACTGCCTGACCTGGTAGGCACCTAAATTCATCTGATAATTCCCTACATCCTTTGAAATTGCCCTGGACCCTCAGCCATAGAGCCAGGACTGGGTTCCTTTGTTTTGCACTGGGATTTTTTTGGTGGCCATTGGCGGTGTCATATAAAACCAGCACAACTTGTAGGGCACAGGCACCAAAATGTGGGGGTTTCCCCCTGCCCAGCTGGTGCCAGGCATGTGGTGGGAGGGAGATGTCAGAGCTCGTGAGCTGTGGATGCCCACCTGCAGTGCTGGGAGGAAAGACAGAGTCCTCTCAAGCTGAGTATCTCCTGGAGAGAACACTTCCTTGTGAGGTTGATTCCATTGCCCTCAGTGCCTGGAACACAGAACCACTTCCTTTGTCCCTGGACTTGTATGCAAATTAGAGACCCACCGCTGCCAATCTGATTGATGAGCACTCTTGGAGATGAAGAAACCTGGAAGACCTGGAAGAGGAAGAGGTGGAGTCACCATTCCTGGAATTGTTCAAAAGAAGTGTAGATATGGCTCTTAAGGACGTAGTTTAGTGGTGACCATGGTGGTAGTGCCAGGTTGACAGTTGGACTGGGTGGTCCTAAAGGTCTTTTTCAACCTTAAAACCTGGATCCAACATGGAGAATGGCATCAGAATGTTCATATTGCTTCCTGTAGCCTCAAAGAGGCAGAAATACATCTTCTCATCTAAAGGAAGCCCAGTGAGGGATGAGTAAACCCCTAAAAGTCACCTTTTGCTCCAAAAAATCCTCAGTTTGCAAATAGTGAGTGGAGCAGTGGTTTGGCCACTCTAAAAGGGAGGACTCTGCCTGAAATGAACCCTATGGTCTCAAGTATGACTATCCTCATGTTTAACCTCAGTGTATTGGATTGTTGTCTAGAGGTTAAATTTTGTATATAGCTGTTGGGAAGAGGGGAATGCAGACATCAGTTTGGATGCTCTCTGTGTCTCTGCAGGGTTTCCATTACAGATTAAGCAGTTACATGAGATGAACCCTCCTGCTCCTGCTCACTGCCTGCCATGCAGGTACCTGAAACCTCAGTCAGTCAACAATTAAGATACATCTGTCAGAGGGACTCAGGATATTCCCCTTGGAATAATATTTTCAGACTGCTCCAGCCATTTTAGCAATATGATCTGTACTATGCCTGGAAAATTGAACCCTTTCTTTTTTTGGTAGGTTTATTTTTCACTCACCGTCTTACTCCTTTTGTGTATTTGGAATTCCAAATAAATGCATTGTTTTATGTAGTTCATGATCAAGGACACTTGTGCAGATAATATTATTCCATCTGTTGAAAAGAAAAATTATACAAATGCTTTTTTTGGACTGTGTAAATAAGATGAGCAGAAAGAATGTAAATTTAATAACCAAATCCGGGTTGCCTTTCTCCTGCAGTAAACTCCAGGGAATCTGCTGAGGTAACTAATGTGCACGGAATCAGGGTTTAAATGTAGTGTTTCACCTGAGAGAGCTGAAGGATCAACTTAACAGCATTCTGCAGGAATCCTGCACAGAAGAGGGATAATGCCACATATGCTGATAAGATGTGATCATCAACTGCAAGCAACTGTGTGATAAAAATTACTTTTGTTCTCCAGCACCACCACAAGAGCTCAAGGATAGCTACTGGGGCATTCCTACAGCTGATTCCCAGGTGCTGATAAACAGGCTCTCTTAGGCCAAGTTGGGCTTTTCCAAGTGGAGCACAAAGTGTTTGTGACACGTGCCTTCAGCACTGCTCACCTCCACTTTACAGGGCATTTGTGACTGTGTAGGTGTCGACCCCGGAAAAATACTCTGGAGGTTTGACTTGGGTAGAGTAGAATTACACTCTCAGTCATAAATGTATTTTAATTTNCCACTTTACAGGGCATTTGTGACTCTGTAGGTGTCGACCCTGGAGAAATACTCTGGAGGCTTGACTTGGGTAGAGTCATAAATAAAGTATTTTAATTGTTAGTCTGTATAACAAATATGCAAAATAATATCATATAAAAGAAGGGAAAATCTTATTTATAATGGCCAGTAACTGACAGAGAAGCTGTCCATTCCATCACTTTTAGTAATGTTTAGTAACCGATAATACCTTTATTCCTTTCCGCTATTAATTTTGTGGGTGCTTGCTTAACAGATAGATATTTGTTTTGCACAACTAAATTTAATTAATTCCCCGAAAATTTACTAATTTAAAATTACTCTTAGTAAAACCAATTAAAAAGAAAGCATTTGTTTTGCATTGTATCAGTAGTTTAAAAATGGCTTTTTAAGTTGAGCAGCAAAATACAATTCAGTGAATGCACCTGTGTTTCTAATTAAGCAATCCACATTGGAAATAAATAACAGGAACACTTGCAAATGATAACAAGTGAAAGTCAATTCACCTTCCATTTTAGCACTTGTGGTTCCAAAGATAATGCCCAAATCTCATCAACTCCACTGCGGCTTCAGCAAAGTTATAAAATTTTCATATGTACTCCCAGACTTTGTTGAAGAGTTGACTCAAATTAAGGTCCATGACAGGCAGGAGTCCCGTGGGAGTCACCAGAGTCATATTAGCACAGAAGGAAATAAGCTGTCCTAGTAATCTCTAATTTCTTTTCCCAAATCCTGTAAGAAATTTCATTTCATTATGCACTGTTAAAGCAGTTCTTCACGTGATGTGACTGATAGTTTTCCATCTCTGTGTTTCAGTGGAGTAGCTGGAGACATGACAGAGTCCACAGACTGTTTGAGAAGAATTACCTTAAATTTCTTGGTCTTTTGGTGTCAGAAAACTCCAGTTTACAATGTAGGGGAAACTTGCCATCAGATAAAGGGCATCCAGGTGGGAAGAACCACCTTCTCAAGTTCTTCTTGAAGCACATCAATGTGTACATGCTGAAGACAGAAAACTCACTTGTTCTTAAGTAGAAATATCCATTTTTGCAGTAGCAAATTGTTCATTTCAAAAAAAAAAAAAGATTGCTTAGTTTGTGTAAGACCAACCCAAACTTTACCTAAAAATGATGTTTCATTCTTTATTTACAAAGCAGCTGTGGGCCATTTTCCTTGTCCTGTGCTGACCCCCATGACAATGGTAGTGAGCCATAGAAGGTTCTGGTTCCTGCCTGCTGTGACTAATTCAGACACCCAGAATGCTCCAACAGCTGCCTGGAAAGTATTTCAAGGTGAAACTCTGTAACTCCTTTGGAAATAGTACTGGATAAGGTCTGGAAAAGGAGTGTGCTGTGGAGGAGTCTCCACCATGAGGAACTTGCTGGTTTGAACATCTGCTCCCCTGAGATCAGGGTCAAACCACCAGGACTTCTCTTGGAGGTGCTGCCTGTGAGGGACGTGTCCTCATCTGTAGGAAGGGATTAAAAGCAGATTCAGGTTAAATTTATTCTTCCCCGTGTTTATATGACTAGGAGGGTGATGTGTGTTCTACTGCCCAAGGCTGGTTTGCACATCCTATGGGAAAGGGGTTGGGCACTTGGCAAAGTCCCTTTGTGGGCCAGTAGACTATCAAACAGATATTAAACCTCATTAGTGGCAGCACGTGCACTTCTCTGTCCATAAATACTGGTGAATTAGGAGGTGGAGGTATTTCTTCAGCAGCTGTATAATTTTACAGATTCGTTTTCAAGTACTGGCATACTTTAAAAATTAATCTCTTTTAAATGAAATGTTCATTTAAAAATGATGTTTAATGAGGTCTAATGCATCCTGAGATGCTGGCAGAAGAAGGTTTGTTCTGCAGCTGATCCTGACAAAGGAGGGTGGGGAGCTAATTAGGAAAGACAATCAAACTTTCATTAGTATTAATAAAGCCTGTACATTAAAATATTTTGATGCAAACAACTGCTACTTATGTTTCCAAACCCCATCCTTTTCTATCAGTGCTTCTTTTAAAGATGCTTTATTGTGTGGGTTTCTGGATGACACCACATGTAATAGATTTCTTGGAAATAGAGTTTAACCATTAAACATGAGGATGTGTGTCATCATTTTCTTCAGCTAAATGCCTGAAGGTGAAGCTGAGTGAATTTAATGCATTAAGAAAGGTAATTATCAGATAATCTTGATTGCCAAGATTCTTCCTCCTCCAACAAAAACTGGTGGTGGCATAATCTGTGTTCCTTTCTGACTTTGATTTAGGTCTGACAGCAGCAATGTTTCTGTCTTATTTTGTGTTTTCCTTCTAATATTTCTTCTGTATTTCACATCTGTTTCCTTGTTCATCTGCATAAATTACACTTCTTTTACCAACTCCTTTCCTTTAAGTAATAATTATACGGTCAAATGGATTGCTGTGCATTAAGGGCTAGGGGGAAAAAATTGGCAAATTTTCCAGTAACAGATTTTTTTTTCTCCTTTTCTGAAAGCTGAGGTGTAAGTTTGTCACAGCTTTCACAAATCTTCTTTCTCAGCAGTCATGCATCAAAGGCTTAGAACTGCAAATGAATTATTTTGATTACTGCTGCCCTGGGAAGATCTCCAGGGAATGGGAGGTGGCAGCTTAGCTACTGTCCATCCCTGCTGAGCTGAATCCTGCTCCCAGGGAAGTCAGGCATTAGGAATTTTGCCACTGACTTCCCTGGATTTAGCATGGGGAGCACAGACATTTTTCTTTCAAAAAAATAAAATACCAGGCTCAGGCTCCTGTGAAGTCAACTCCTCAAATTTGGTGGAATTCAATATTTTTCTTCCCTGTACTTAGACAATATTTAGGTAAGTATGGAAAAGGAAGATGAAATGAAGGACACTTGAGGAGACAACATGAAATAAAATAAAAAGAAAATTCTTTCCAGATATATTTGCATCATCAAAGGAAGAAACAGTTTCTCCTTCCCAGGTTTTTGCTTTTCTCTGACAGACCCTTACAAAACTGACTCTGCCACCTCACTGTGGGAAGGATTAGAGATGACAATAAGGATAAAACTAATGAGGATCTAGAGAAAACAGGCAAAACAAACATACTCAATGTTTTCTGCGGGATGTTTTCATCAGTTCACAAGACCCTGCACCACAAGGCGTGGAAGGTTGTTTTCATTACAATTTTTCCTCCATCATTCACAACTGGAAGGGGAGAAGTCTGGGGCAGGAGGAGTTTCCGGAGCCTGTATCCTCACCTCTTCCCAGTTCTCTTGTCATCCACCCCTGAGGACGAGGAAACCTGACAAGGAGGGTGGAGCCAGGTGTGGGTCAGGCTCTGCTCCCAGGGAACAAGAGATAGGACAGGAGGAAACTGGCTCAAGTTGTCCCAGGGGAGGTTTAGATTGGATATTGGGGAAAATTACTTCACTGAAAGGGTTGTCCAGCCCTGGCACAGCTGCCCAGGGCAGGGGGGGAGTCCACATCCCTGGAGGGATTTAAAAGCCTGTGGGTGTGACTCTTGAGGACATGGCAATGCTGAGGGAATGGATGGACTCAATGGTCTGAGAGGGTTTTTCCAGTCCCAATGATTCTGTGATTCTGTAATTCCCTCTCCTTTTTCAGTTTAGCTGCCTGTACTTCACTCGCTGGGCAAGGAGCTGTGCTGTCCCTTCCCTTGGAACCAATCCCTTGTTCATCACCAAGCCCTGCTATTCCAGCTTCCCCTTCCTGTGTGACCTGGGGAGGCTCAGACAAAGTCCAAGAGCTGGGAATCCCCAAAGAAAATTGCATCTTAAATCACAGAAAACCCATGGAAAATATCAAATGAACAATAAGTGTTACCGTATTTACGCAGCAGCAGTAGTGGATTTGCCAGAGAGCACGAAGGTAAAGTTCTTGTCAAGGAGAGCATATAAAATAGTCTCTTATTTTAATTAAAGTAATTATTCAAGGGACACCAGATGTTCAAAAAGAAAAAAAAGAACAAACCCCTTTGCCTGACAATGAATAGCAACATAAATTGCCCAAGTTCTCCGTGTCAGGACAGAATGGATCCACTGATCAATATATCCCTCCAGTTTTATAAAATAATGTTAATGGCTATTGCTGTCAATACTCCTATGGAAAATAATTTAATAGAAGATTATTGTCAATCTATTACGTTTTTTTAAAATAACCCATTCACTAGAATTACATCCTTCTGCGAGCTGTCTGAAAAAAAGGGGCTCTGAAAAGGACTCCCTGCTGTAGTAAATTCTATAGGCCTTCAGAGGAAATTCCATAGAGCTGTATTACATTTCTATAGATTTAATTCCTAGTGCTTTCTGTGGGATTTTTTTTCCTGGGAGGACATATGTGAGAGATCTAATGCTCTATTTGTATGTGCTTTAGCATTCGGTAGGTTTCATCTTTCTTTTCTTTGTGGGCTACCAAAAAAAAAAATTTCCAGTAGGACATGCAGGCCCTTATGTATTGAATCCAAGCTCAGTGACCGTAGATTTCACTGCTTCTGTGGGAATTGGAAGTCTGCTGACTTCCAGTGGATCCGTGAACAACAACTTGGAAATCTCTGCTTTATTTATTTCTTTTATGCTGGCCATGGAATAGAAAATGTACCCACAGCTGCGTTTGGAAGCAGCTGAGAAAAGCTGCCTCCACATCTAGACTTGTAACACATTAGTGTGATCGTCACCACTGTCATTTATTAATTTACACACATTCACATCTGCTTTTCCAAAGTGATGATCAGGCTGGAATTACCCCTGAAGTACGAAAACAGGAACAGTTTTAAATCATAAGCAAAACTGCTGCCATGGTGTTGGTTTTCAGAGGAACAGCATTAGGGGAGTGGAGGGGATACTCAAGGAAGAAAATATTCCCAGGCTGGTGGGAAGCTCAGACTATGAGAGTGTGCAGTGAATAAAAAATCTACACCCTAGAACAGAAATGCAGTGTGTGTTTGGATGTGTTCAGTGCTGGGTTCTCACTGGCACTCATTAAAATATGAGACTCTCATATTTTATTCTTTCCAAGACCAGCGTTTTGCCCCCATTTTGGTGTTGGAAGGCAAAAGAAGAACCTTTATAATATTAGATAATTAGATTTTCTTGACTTCTAGACAGCGAGTATTTGCTGTTGTATCCCTCTTGGTGTGCAAGGCAAACAAATCAGTTATGAAAGTGTTCTTGCTGGCTCTGAGCTATCATACAGATGAAGGAGCAGAAGATTTAAATTATCCTGATGCAAAACAATTCTTGAGTCGGGGTAGACTCTTTTTTTTTTTTTTTTTTTTATGTTGTAGAATCTTTGCAAGTGCCCATGAATCAGTGCATTTGGAATCTTATGGAACAGGTTCAAAACTGTCAAAAAGGTCTATTCAATATTGAATATGCTTGTACTGTGAATAGCACAGAGGAAAATCCAGTGTCTGCCAAAGGAATGTAAAAAGGACTGATAAAACAAGCAGAAATCAGTTCTTTCAACTCCAAAAGGTTTTGTTTCTTTTTCCTTTTTTTTTTTCCCCCTAAGTAAAAAGACATAAACACAAAAGCTGCAGTTGACAGTGTCTCTTTGACAGCACTTTTGTAGCCATTTAAGCAAAACAATGCAAAGCAGCTTTCTGGAGGCCGCTGGCAGAACATACTGTAGCTTTCAAACTTCACACAGACTGCTGAGAAATGAAATGTTTGACTGAGAAGCTGATGTGGGTTTGGCAACATTGCTTAATTGATAGTGTGAAAAGAAAGAGGATTCTGCTTCCACCATCTGCAACACTAAGGGGGAACCAGCTCTTTGTCTGACAGCATCTGTAGCTGTTCTCCCACCTCTGCCTCACCAGAATGGGGTAATTGCAAGGAGACAGTCCAGCACGTGGACCTGGGAGGATCAAAGAGTGTGGATTTCCTTTCAGGTTTAATTACTGATGTGGAACTCCTCTTGGGTCTGTCCTTATTCCTGTTGGAGAAAGGTTGTTTGGAAGTGCAGTTGGCTGTGCTGCACTGGCCCTTCTGAGGCTTGCAGGTTGGTGCTACCCCAGCCGAGAGGGGTGAGGGGCTTTAATGCAGGACCTCCAGCATGGCTTGGGCTTTTGGGAATGTGGTTGGGATTTCCTGCTATTTACAGATTAAACATCCTTTCTGGGCCATTTGTGGCTCTCATACCAATCCTTGCTCCTCTGCTTGGTCCTTCCCCTTTGAGAGAGAGGATTTTCTCGTCCTTGAGCAAACACGAGAGTTGCCCTGATGGCCCAGAGCGTGGCCTGTTTATTCCAGCAGCCTACCTCTGGCAATGGCCAATGCAGGGAAAATGCAGTATCAACACAGCCATGGATAAGCCAGACCAATCCACAGCACTTCTTCCCAGTACTCATAAATCATGAGCTAAATTAAGCCCTAGGACAGAAAGTTTTAAATCTCTTTGAAAAACCCCCACAAAACAGACATTTATTTTCAGGTAACAAATCTCTTGTGGAGTTTTCCACACTTCCCTAGGTCCTTCCTTTTTAATATGGAAAGGGGCTGATCTAGCTCTGATGTGACAGAACTTAAGCAAGGAGCAAGTTTCCCAACCAAATGACTTGAGCATCTGTATGACCAGGCTTAGGAATAAGGTGCTTAGTTGTTAAATTTTGATATTTTGAAAGAGATTTGCAGGAAGTTTTATCACACCAGCATTTCTGTAATGGTTAAGAGAGGAACCATGGGGTAGTTCCTGTTCTAGTATAAATATCATCTGTGAAAATAATTTCATGTGATGAGACCGTTTGTGACTAAGAAGTTGCACCATGCATTGCCATTATCAGCTTAATCCTCCTCTGTGTCCATCCATCTGAATTCCATTCCCAGTCTGCCTTCAGGCGTGTTATGTACAATTAATAAATCATCCTGAGTAACTCTGTTTTTTTCCATATATGTAATTTTGGCTGAATTGTTTTGAAAAAGGAGAACAGTATGTTGGTTGATCCACAAAGCCTGTATTTGTAATCTCTCCTGTATTTAGCAGCATACATCATGCTGCTCAGACAAAATTGGAATCCTAATAAATCTGTGTCCAGAAGCAGGGAACCATGTGTTGGTCTGGCAAGCCAGTTATGGATGAAGTAAGGAACACACTTGAGGTGACAGTGGACAATTCAAAAGCAGGAGAAAATGAGTGGAATGTATTGAAAATCTGCTTTCATGAAGTTTATAACCAGCTCTTATTTGGACCCCTGATCACAAAGCTTGTCTCCTTGCTCTTGGGAGTGTCCTGCCCCAGCAAAAATTTCCTGACTTTCTCCCACAGTTGCCCTCACTAGGACTGCAGTCCAACCTCAGGGCTGCAATGGCTGTTCCCATTTTTCACAGAATCATAGAGTCATTTGAGTTGAAAGGGATCTTTAAAGCTCATCTACTCCAATCCCCCTGCAATAAGCAGGGATACCTTCCACTAGACCAGGCTTTGAATGTTTCCAGGGATGGGACACCCACTGTCTCTCTGGGCAACCTCTGCCAGTGGTTTACCACTTTTGTTGTAAAACACCTCTTCTTTATATGTAAACAAAATCAACCCTCTTTTAGTTTAAAATTGTTGCTCCTTGTCCTGTCACAAGAGGTCCTGACAAAAAGTTTGTCCCCCTCTTTTAATTTTTACACAGACCAACTCCAACTCAGACTTTTAAAATGTCAACGATGAAGTTGTAACTTGCAAAAATTTATAATTAAAAAAACCTGGCAACTCTGTTTTCTGATTCAGTTTATTCATTTTTCTGAAATTCTAAATATACAGATACATTTTCCTGAAATGGTGTAACCCAGAGGGAGGCATTTGAATGTATTGGCCTCAGAGGAGATGACCCCTACTCCTGTGACTTGTAATTAAGAGCCTCTCATTGAAATTGCCAGGAGTGTCTGCTCATTCTGGCTGTCACTTCTTTTTACTCCAGCTGGCTAACAAGAAAAAAACAGTTTTCTTGCAGGTTTTTATCTGCAAAAATCACAGCAACCTGTTGTGACTGGTATAGATCTGTGAGAGAAATTATAGCAGTTTTGATGTGTAGTGGTAATACTTCTGTCATCGACACCCGATGCTGAAGGCAGAGATAACTTCTGCAGGAGAGGGATTAGACAGAGTAATCTGCAATAAATAAATTTGGTCTGGGTTGTAAATCACTTCAGTATTCTTCATAGCATTTTGTCTTCCTCACTGGCCTTCAGAAATCTGGTGTGTTCACTGGACCTGACAAGTGTTTGTGTTTCCTCCCTAATGAGTGACTTGAATAGGGCAGCAGTTGGGAAAGTTCAGAAATCCAAGTTTGGGTTTTTATAATTGACACTTTAGGGGTTTATTTTCCCTTTCCAGAAACCTGACAAATGTTTTGGGGGTTACTCGATAATCAGTAATGCTGAGGAAAGGGCTGCAGGGAAAGCAGAGTGCCATTCAATGGAAAGCTTTCTGAAAACTTGGAAAGTTGATTTTATTTTAATTAAGCACATTTAAGGTTTTGAAAAAATCCCATGTAAAACTAGGTTTTCTTTAGCAGACAAAGTGCTTACAAAATTCTGCTGCTGTCACTGCTTAAGTATTGTACATACATGTTACTTACCACTTCTGTACAGTATTTTAAACCACACATCACCTTTCCTACAACTTCTAATAGAAAAGACCCCTTCAGTACAGATAAGAACAGTTCACCACATTTTAGATTGTCCTATTTTTTCCCATGGGAAAAGAAATTGTGCTTGGGACAGAGCAATCTTTGCAGAGAAGAGGTTTGTCTGTTCCCTCTGCCCAACAGCTCATGAGTTGGAGATAAATGAGGCAGCAGCAGCAGCAGCTCTGGAGGAGCTGGAACAGGCCCAGCTGTGCCAGGTGAAGCTGCCTGTCCCTGCCTGGAGCTGTGGCAGCTCCATTATCCTCCTCCTCTAATGATGTGCCGAGACTTCCCGTGGGCCACCCCTCGTTATGTGACGAGACAGCGCCAGGAATGCACCTTTCCCGGCTGGGCTCCTCCGTGCCCAGAGCCCTCCTGCAGCTCCCGAGACAGGCAGCACCTGCCCCTGCTTCCTGGGACACCCACAGCTCCGGCCAGGTTTCCTTGCCTTCCCTCTGCTTTTGCTGCTTCTCAGATGCGTTTTCTACTTCACACTTGGCTAAACCTCCCCTGGATACGAGCGTGTCGCTGTACATTTCCAAGCTCCTCATGTGGCATGCCTTGCAGTTAGCTCATTCTTTCTGCTGGATGGAACCTCAATACATTAAGAAAAGGATTAGTACGTGCAAGCACAAAAAAAATAAAAATGGGAATACTGTAGAGCACTTAATTGGCCAACTGCCGTCAACCATTTCAGCACTTGCATCTTCCGAGCTACTTGTACCGTATTGTTAGAGGAGAATAAATCATTTGACACAACTAGGTTTTCGAAAAATATGTGAAAACCATTCAGGCAAAAAATCAGTTGAAATGTATGAAATTTTCCATCTGAGTGGTCTCTGCTAAGAGAAAATATTTCAGCGAGGCACAGTATTTAATCTTGTTTTAAAATAAATAGTTTACTATATAAAATCACTTGGGGTGTAATTTTTTTTTAAAGGCAATGTAATTTTATTTCAGTTTTAAGGTTTGTACCTTAAGATGCTGGAATGCTGGAACATGACGAATAAGGCCTAGGAAAAGTTGTGTGTTAGAAATAATCCTGCAGCAGTTGAGTTGTATAAGGTAAGTGCATGGATTTAAATATATAAAACACTTAAATAAATACAAATCTGTGAATGTGTCTAAGGCAGAGCAGAGCTCGTGATTGCTTTTGTACAAAGTGTGGCTTTCCCACCTCCACAATGCATGACCTGGGTGAGAGGTTTTTCCTCATCTACACTGTTTGAAATGGTGGATTTCACAAAATCACAGAATGGTTTGGGTTTGAAGGGATCTTAAAACTCATCTTGTTCCCACCCCCTGCCATGGGCAGGGACACTTTCCACCAGCCCAGGTTGCTCCAAGCCCTGTCCAACCTGACCTTGGACACTCCAGGGATGGGGCAAACACAGCTTCTCTGGGCAACCTGTGCCAGGGCCTCAGCCCCCTCACAGGGAAGAATTCTTTCCTAATATCTAATCTAAATCTACCCCCCTTCAGTTTAAGTCCATTCCCCTTGTCCTGTCCCTCCATGCCCTTGTCCAAAGTCCCTCTCCAGCCTTCTTAGAAGCTCTCTTTAGATATTGAAAGGGTCTCTGAGGTCTCCCAAAAGCCTTTTTTTCTCCACACAGAACAGCTAAGAGAAGGAAGCAGAGCAAGTAAATGATGGACTCAAGGTCTGAGCCCAGGTGGCTGTTCCCATGTTCTGCCAAGGCTGGGATGGTGCTCACTGATGTTTGGGACCTCTGACCCACGTTAGGAGTATGGCATAAAAATACCAAGTCTGTGCAAGATCAGGTCATATAAATCTCTGCCTTTTGGACAGAGATTTAAATATAGAAAAGAGCATGTCAGACCTGAGGTACTGCAATTGAAAATGTCCACTATGGAACATTTAGCTAATTAAGTAGGGCATTAAAACTATAGGGGTTTTGCAACACATGCATGGGTGTGAGCCAGTCATGGCTCATTAAAGTCCTAATCCTGAAAGCTGCTGAGAACAGGAGACATTTCTCTGAACTGTGCAATCTTTGGCTCTAAAGTTTTATGATCTACAGGAAAACAGCCCTGTATCCAACATCGATACGGGACCAATACAATCAAACAGTAAGTGGCTCCACATGCATTCCCTTAATTGTTAGCTGTCCTATTGAGATTAAATTGGGCATTAAATTAAAGAGAGATTAAATTGTGACCTGAGGTGTAGTAGTCATATACGTACTTAAATGTAAACCCCATTGTTTATTGGAAATAAAAGAACTCATGTTGCTTTGTTTGTAGAATTTAGTTTATTCTTCTTAATGCAGATTGAAAAAGAATTTTAAAAATAACTTCTGACTGAATATGGTCTGTGTTTACTCTTTCAAAGGAAGAGCAAAAGGAAAAGCTTTAGGGTCCAGAAAGCTTTTCCATCACCCTCCAGCTGCTTCTGCAATATTCTCCTCTTCTCCACAAGTAGTGATAAAGGAACCTCCTTAGAAATCCTCTGCACACAGCTGGGAATCTTCACTTTTGTGGATCTTAAAAACTGAATTTGCCTCTTTCTTTCTGAATGTATAGAGGAATGTCTATTTTTTATGACCTTGTTGTTGGAGGATTTTTTCCTTGTGTTTTAGCATTGTTTTTGTGACTTGATCATCCTTTAACAGAAGGATTGCCAGTCCATGGTGCCAGTTCTGAGAAGGACAGTGGGTAGGGGTGAGTGGTGGGCAGCAAGTCCATATAGTCTGAGGTTTTGGAGCTGCAGCATCTGGTGGAGGATGCAGACAACAGCCCCCCTGAATTTGGGACTGAAGTGGGACGGGCAGCCCTTCTCTGCCATAGCAGCAAGACATTGCCAAGCAGCTACTTGGCAGCATCTTGTTTCTTTGAGAGGCCACATCTTCCAACTCCCACCAAATCCCTGTCAGCACGTGTAACCTCTAACTGAAAGGAGAGAGGAGCAGACTGGCACACTGCTCCCAAAACCTTGATGATCTTTGCATCAAAAACACAGTCTTTGAGTTTGTTTTGTTCCTGCTTGTTCTTCCCTGTGTTCAGCTCTGCTTGCTGTTGCTCCTCCTCTCTGTATTTTGATATTTCTCCATGTTTCTTCATGTATAGCAGTCACTGTCCAGCTGAGACTGGGAAGATGGCAGTGTACACTCTCCAAAGCATTTAGGGCTTTTGGGGCATCTTGTCCCTAAATGACTGTCTGTGAGTGGCAAGCCTTGGTATAGGATATAGACCCAACCCAATTTAGCTCCAAAATCAGTGTGGCATTGCCCTGCAAGGACCTACATGAGGTAGGTCTTCTGTCCATGAGGCTTGGTGTTCTGTAGTGAGTGCACAAACAGGATTATCCCAGACATGGGAACAGAGGACTGAGTAATGCTTGGGCTGGGCTTAAGTGAAAGTGGTAGCTGAAGATCCAACCCGTTGTATTTTCTGTTCTTTTGAGGCTGAAACTAGTGTTGGTGTGAAATGGGGCATACAGTTGATGAAATAATCAAAACACCAAGCAAATTTTGGTCTTTTAAGCACTGTCAGGCAGAGGACTGGGCAGCCTCAGATGAGTTTGATAGTTCACTTGAGACAACAGGCTCAAGCAGTGTCTAATCTGGAATAGATCTTGAAGGATTCTAGCTCCCAGTCCGGTGCTCAGCTCATTAGATGACATTTCTTTGCCACTTCAAAAAGCAGTTCTACAGTTTGCTCATTTAAAACCCTTTTGTTCCTATTGCTCCATTTTTTATTTATAAGAATGTTAAATTAAGCATTTGCCTTAAATTAAATCCTGTAAGTCTGTGATATACTTTTCATTACATGAAATATTATGAAATGAACCTTGTCATATAAACAATTAAAAGAAAGACACATTCTAGACTTTGAGCCATCAGCTTTTGCAACGAAATGCAATTGTATTCATAGAAAAATAAGTTATGAGATTAAATAATTAAAAACTATACCCAAACAGGGCTGTCACATAAGAGCTGATCTATCAGAGCTCCAAGAGATCTGTTCTCAAACCTGAGATCTGCAGGGATGATACGCAGCAAAAACCTCCCACAAAAGGGCACGAGCTATAGGTGTGAATTACTGTAATTACAATTCATTTAGCAAAATTAGGCTGCATATTACTCATTGATTTGAAAGCAGTTTGGGTGTTGAAGAGCAAAGGTAATGATTCCGTGCTCAGGAGATGGAAGAAGGTTCTTGGAGTCAGGTGGTGGGATCCCCAGGATGGCTCCTGGCCATCAGAGCTTGCTGGGGGCTCCAGCATGAGAACCTGGTCTTAACTGCCATGAAGTTATTCAAGATTTAGATAATTTCTATCAGCTTCAGAGCCAGATCCTGGGGTAATCTGCACTTTGTGCATATCCATGAGCTTGCAGTTTTGGAAATCAGAGCCAAATGAGACCACTTTGTGCAGAATGAACATGGTAGTGGGTGATGTGATGTGTACTTGTTCCCATCACTTCTGTTGATCATGTTTTTGTTGGATCTAAATTTGCTCGTTCCATCCTCCCCTTCATTGCAATTGTACACTCCCTATATCATCTTGTTCTCAGTTGCTTTCTACAGACTGTACTAAGGGTGGTTTTTTCTTTCCACCCAAAGACTGAATTTCATGTTGTTTTTATAGAGGTTTTTAGGTTAAATGCTCCAATATTTCTATCTCTATTTCTGGGCTTGGAGTAAAGTTCTTCTCCGCTATTTCCTCACTGACCTTTTTAGAAATTGAAATTACTTTGAGCTCCCTGTTATGTTTGCAAAGGACTTCTGCATTTTCCCCTTCTGCAGTGGCATATTCTAAATATTTCCTTTGATGTGTACCTTTACTCCATTCCCTCCCACCCTCTCCTTTTCCAGAATGGTGTACTGTTCCCTTTCTTTTTCTTCCACACCACGGCAGCTTATCAGCAGCCCAAAACGAGGAGGTGGTTCCTTTAGCATGTAAATAAAGCAACACTTTTTCCAGCAAGCAACTCAGGCTGGAATTCTATGCCAGAAACTCTCCTCTACACAATGTTGAGTTCAAGTTCTGCATTGTGCAAAGGGTTTTTTCTTTCACAGTAGGAAAGGTGATCAGTCTGCAATTAGCCCTCTCCTTCCCCAATCTTTTGTAGCTCCATCTTTGCTAATTTCTCATCTCCCAGGACCAGAGCCGAAGGTAACTTTTCGGAATCCATTTAATATGACAGTCCTCCCATCATCCAGCTCCACACAAAATGAGCCTGTCCTCCAGCTGACAGTAAATGATGTGGCATTAGAGCAATATTTGGAAAGATGTGCCTGGAGTTCACTATTCTGGTCAGATGAGCGGGGAACATGCTTTTGCATTTTAATTTGAAATTCAGTGAATATTTTGAATGCCACAGCATGTCTATAACATTATTTAAAAGATCCTGTGCGCTCAGGCATGTAATGATTGACATTGGCTGTAACTTGATGCAATGTTGCACTGTTTTAATTCTTTTTGGGGCAGTGTTATCTTTGATCACTTCGTATTCACTGGAAAAATCCCACAATTGCAATCCCACATTATGTTTCAGTGAGGATGCCAAGCTCTCTATGGTACGTAGCTATTCAAGGCACTTTGTCCACCCTCAGGCTGCTCATTAAAGAGATGGCAGTCTCTATTTTAATGAATAAGGTAGAGTGCAAATTCCCAAGTTCATTCATAGACCTTGAATGGTCAAAAGGAGTGGGTTCTTTTTTCAGTTCCCAACTTCTTTGTTTTCTTGGAAATTGTGTAAATGTGTTCATAACCATGGCCACAACTCCATGTGCATGCAAAACCCAGCGAAATTACAAGGTTTTGTGTCCAAGGTTTGTCTTATTAAAACTTCCTTTTGTGACCAACACCCCCAGTCCCAGATTTCATTTCTAGACACAGCTAAGTGTCCATATTGCAAGAGGTAAGAGTAGGAAGGTGTTTGTGAAGAGATACTTAGTTCCCTCTTTTACTTCTCTGTTATTCCCTTGCTAATCATCGGTGCAGTGCCAGAAAGCCTTTCCATACAAACCCAGCATTCCTTGCTTTCAGGGACTGCCATTTCAAAGGCTGCACTTGCCCACAGTCACACAGCAGGGGCATGAAAGCTGCTGCACGTTTCCTCTCAGTTCAAACAGGGCACTTTAAGGTAAAGCATGAACTAAGTGCATCGCTGAAGTGCTGCACAGACGTGAACAGTCGGTGTCAGGGAAGGACACAGAGTTCTCCGCTCGCCCTCCTGCCCATTATCCACGTGCCACTCAAGCCTAACAGCCTGGACGCCTTCTTTTGACCGCTCTCACTCCTCCTTTGCTCTGAAAAACTCTTTTCTCCTGCCCATTACCCAAAGTTTGGGAATAGCTGTGGCTGCCAAGTGGAGGTTTTTTGAAGGCGGTGCCGAGTTGCTCCTCGAAACCGGGTTAAGGAGCACGTGTATTTTTTGCTGTGTCCACGTTTATTCCAACCAACCCCTGCAAGCCAGAGGGAAAAGCGTTTTGGGATGCCCAGAGCCGCCCTGGCTGGTAGGAAGAGCCAGTTGGGGGGAGGCACCGACACAGAGATTCAAAGCACAGCCATGAGCTCCGGGCTCACCGCTTGGGCATCAGCCTGGTGGGGGAAGTTGAGCTTTGGGCTCATTTCAGCGTCACACTCAAGGAATGCACAACGAGAGCTGCTGAAGGCCCTTCCCAACCCCCAGCACTCTGGTGAAGTGCCCTTTGCACTTCCCAGAGATCCCAAAAAGTGTATGTCTTTTCCACAAGGCCAAGCCATGGGGCGATTGGAGACCCACCAAGAGAACTCTGCCTCCATCTTTCCCTGCCCAGAGTTCCTTGGAACAGATCCATCTGTTCTGCAAAGGCTTTGGCTTTAGCCTGGAGGTACAAGTTTCTTTGGTTAGTGCAGAGTGGTTTTTACCCCATTGTATAAAATCAGAGAATCAAGTGCAGGTGGCTTTTAGTTTATTTCCTTGAGAAAAACTGCAGATAAATATTGAAATGAAAAAAAAGGGTTTGTTATTTAATAGTATTAAATCACTACACAAGGTTACAGGAGACTAAGGAATTATTTTAATATTATTTCCATTTGCATATGTTCCTCCAAAATCCTCTTGCTGAAGCACACAGTTTCAGGGGAGAAGCTGAAACATTTAATCATTTAATAAAAGCAGCTCTTGCTGTGTATTTGTTATAGTCATGGATTTTACACGCCAGAGGATCCCTGTGGTACACAAAGAACATGATCCTGAAGGGAAAAGTCCTACCTCTTTCCAGCTACACTAAAACACATCTATTCCTTAAAAATCTTCATCTTCTTTATCCTTGGGTTTTAGGGCTCCCTGGATGAGGAGCTGGTGTCAATGCCAGGGAATTCTCACCCCATTGTTGTGTTGTGATAGAAACTGTGTTTGACTGGAAAATGTGATTTAAGGTAGTGAGTAGAACTAGGCCCATACACACCTGAATCAGAAATGTTAAATAACTACCAAAACTTGTGCAGGGTTTTCTAGAAGGGCTTTCTTCATTCAGTAACTTCATGTTTGCACCTGATATCAACACCTTTGCCTCTCTCTCATGTACACATCCACAGAGAAATGTGCACAGAGATTGCAGTTTCCATGATTTCATGATTTTCACCCTTTGACAGGTTACTGCATTAAGTGATCTTTTCTTCAGGCATATCTTCTGTGGCCTGTTTCAGACTTTATGATTTGGGGTGATTCGTGGTTGCTGTGAACTCAGATTTGCAATACTGTTATAATGTCATTTGGTTTTCTCTTGAAGTCAAAAAGTGCTGGTTTCTAGTATTTCTTACCCTGTATTAGTAGAATTTATTACACTTGGGCCATGGAATGCTGACACCCCTGGAAAGCCCAGTTGCCCCAGACTCCTCCATTAGGTAAGTCAAATCAAGGAGAAGGCTCGAATTAAGGAGCTCTTTCCCTCTCCCTGTCTGTGGAGGCTGAAGCTTCATTCCCAAGGCTCCCAGCTGTGCAGAAGAATGTTTTTTACTAAAACTTGCTGTTTGCCTAAGATTGGTGGCTGTTCCCAGGGAGGGAGCACTGTCACCCTTGGGCAGTGGTGCTGCCTGGCTGGCAGGAGATGCGTCCCAAGGGAGCCACGTTCATGGCAGATACTACACAGGAAGATTTGTCTCTCCTTGGGAAGATTCCCTTGAATGAATATTGATGACTGCAAATCTGCTGAAATTAAAATTTAAATAAAAGGTTGGTTTGGGGTTTTTTGTTGTTTTTTTCCCTCAACTGGTAGCACTGTGAATTCAACAGAGAAAACCACTTGGTGGCCTTTTTGCCTTGAGCATCCTCAGCACAAAGACTTAGTGTTTGGAATTTTAAATTATGATTTGATGATTTTCCATGTGCCACAACAGATATTGCTCACTGTCCCAGAGCTGCAGGAACTGAAAAAAAAACAACAAACCAACCCAGAGAAAAAGCAGGAGGGTTAAACAAACAAACCTCAGCATACAGAACTTGAGCTTTTTAAGGAGCAGACACATAATTCTGAGGACTGTGGTCTTAGCAGTGTGTGACCCCTAGCAAGCAAAAGCAGTAGATCATTGAATTAAAAAAGAGCCATTTTCCAGAATGTAATTGCACCTTAAGGGCAAATAAATACCTTCTTGCTGCTTAGATTGGTAGCGTTCCTTCCCATAACTGAAGCATCAGGAATAATTATGCTAAAAGACACTTAAGCTTGTAGAGAAAACACATATTGCATTTTATGATGCTCTTGCTGGGCTTCTTGTGTAACTTGAGAGAGATTATATTAACACTGGTGCTGCGTCGGTGTAGAATTACACCCCCGTGTTGGGCTGAACTGCATTGTGCAGCTTTCCGCACTTTTTATAGCTCTATTAATGGCTTTCAAAAACTGTGGGCTAAAGGAGTATTAAAATGCCTTGGCAATGTACAGTTGCTCAATCTTTTTACTGTGGGATTACATATACCTTGTTTCTGTTTGATTTTGATTGCTTGCTTGGCCTAGATTCCCTGCAAGCATTCGGTACGACTGAATAATTTTTAGTTGTACTTTCTTGCCATGCTTTATGCTAATCTGCTGATGTTTTGCAGCCACAGCATTGCCAGTCAATGCTGCAGCCTACAGTCTTTATCCTTTACTGGATTTTTAAAAGGGTATTTTATTGCCTGTCATTACCATTCATTGTGGCTTTATGGACTGTGCTCGCGCTCTCCCGACGCTGCGGCTGCCGCTCGCTCCCAGCGCAGCTCCCACCGCCTTTGTTCTGCCCAGCACAAGTTTCACATGGTCCCTTCTGCCCCAGATACCCCTTCACAGGGGCTGCTGGAGCTCCCAGATGGGAGAGTGTAATTTCAGCTTCGTGATTTAAACAGAATGGTTGGGTTTTTTTCCCCCCCCCCAAATATCTCTGACTGTTTCACAGGGTAAATGTTAAGCACAGAATGTGTAATGCATTGTGCTGCGTGAGTTTTGGTATCTCTCGAGCATTTTTTATTATGCTAATGCAAACTTGAAAGCAACACCAATGTTTTGCTCAAGTGACATCATTAAATTAATAATTATTTATTAAGAGCGCATTAAATTTCTCATACCCTGCTTATGCATATTTCTCAGCTTTATTTAATAACATATGGGTCAAAATCAAACCCAAAGCTGCAAATTGTGGTTTGATTTCCTCAAAACTGGTGGCTTGCATAAAGCAGAACTCTAAATAAAATTATTGTAAATCTCAATTGTAAATAAAATTGTTGTACCTTGAGGAGATTTTTACAGCTCAATGCTCACTTTCTTTCATCTTTAGTAGGTAACAATTTTGGATGCTTTCTTTTTGTTGGAGATGCTTTTGGGACAGTTAAGTCATTATAAAAATATCAAAGCTGTATGAAAACAGGGGTTTATCAGTTTAAGTCCCTGAAAAAACATGCAATAAATCTAAATAATTTTTTTAAGGAGGTAGGACCTCATGCCATGCTCAGCCCAGAGCCCCACTGACACGTGGGGCAGTGCTGCCTGTGAGCCCACAGACATTGCCCCTGGTTACAGAAGATGTGGCAGTGAGGGCTGAGGCTGTTGGGCAGGTCACAGCCTGATGTTGCCTGTGGTGCATCACATCTTCACTGCTGTTGTCCTGTGAAGGTCTGGGATCATGGAAAGGAGGCAAGGCTCGAGATTTGCTGGTTTGGAGTTAGTTAGACTTGAACAGAGGTATTTATGTCTGAATCCGAATACACATCAATCTTTGCCTGGCTACTCAGCAAAAGGAAAACGGATAGTTTCCTGTAGCAACACTTAAATGTTTTGATTGGTGTTTTTAGAGTAAATAAATCATTCACTCTGTACTTTTTCTTGAGGTGATTTATAACCTTAAAGTGCAGAGTTCTTTCCAAGCAGGGTGCTGTGTCAGATGGGGAGAGCGGGAGCCGCACTATGCGAGCCCTGTTCCTCTGCCTGAGGATCTGCAGTGGTGTTAACAACAAGTTACCTCCCCCGAGCTGCAGAGACACACATTTTAAAAAGAACACTGACTTCAGTGGGAGCTGAGTGCTCAACACCTCCCAGGATTGGACCTCAAATACTTATCTGTAGGAGCATTCCATTATTCATTCTACAAATGAAACTGGTTGTAATGTAAATTATAGAATGAATCTTTCTACGGCTTAAGATCCTGTAACTTAAACCTCCTAGGCTGCTTATCTGCCTTCTGCCACCTACCTACAGTTTATCCAGTGCACTTGGCATTCTTGATTGTTCTGTGCATATAAATTTCAATCATACCCACAGGGTCCCTCTATTCTATAATAGCCTGCATTGTGAGCAATTTAGCAGAGAACCGCTCTGCCCAAACACTGAGTGAGACATTTGCTATTGGGAAAAGCAAAACCCTTGGGAAGTGCCATGCATATTCCTCATATAACGCTGTAATAAGGCAATTGTATTGAAATTAGAAAAAAAAAGAGATTGAGAGATTTATCTCCCCTTTCAGTCACACGGTATCATGGAGCTGTCCGGGAGCCTCTAAGCAAAGCAATCCCACGTATGCAAAATCAGCCGGCTCGGGAAGTCGGGCTGATTGGCTCACGGTGGCTTGATACCTTCCACAAAAGTCATTAAAATTCTTCCTTATCTCAACAGAATAACTTTGCACTGTAATAATCTTATTATACCCCAGTTGTTCTATCCCTCTGCCAGGCAGGTTATGCACAGAGCCTGCCTCTGTGATTCAGTGCCTGCCTTTCATCCCGCTCCATGTATGGCTCCAAGCTGGCACAGATACCACAGATGCTGCTACAGAAACTCCTGTGTCACAGCAAGGGGTGGGATATGGTCCTGGCTGTGGATGCACGAACACCATAGACCTCACAACCCCTTCATGGAGTGTGTTATCTGGAGAGCTGAGTAACAGGGAAAGTGTGAAGGAAGTCTTTGGGGCAGCAGTGCTTCCCGAGACTCTGTCCTTCCCCTACACTCACTTTCTGTCTTTGGTGTGAGGCAATAAGAGGGAACATGAAGAAGATTATGATGTTTTAGGGAGATGAGGTCTGTGTGAGTAAGATGTAAGTGGAATTAGCCTTGAAAGCCTGGCAGTCCATGAGAAAGTGTAAGGAGATGGGAAAGGTGCCATTTGTATGATCATATAATCACAGAATTGTTTGGGATGGAAGGAACCTCAAAGACCATCTTGTTCCCACCTCCTGCCATGGGCAGGGACACTTTCCACTATCCCAGGTCACTCCAAGCCCTGTCCAACTTGTACTTGGACACTTTCAAGGATGGGGCAGCCACAGCTTCTCTGGGCAACCTGTGCCAGGGTCTCACCACACTAACAGAGAAGAACTTCTTCCCAATATCCAATGTTTGAAGCCATTCCCCCTTGTCCTGTCACCACGTGCCAGGACTGTGATTTGGAGCGGTCCTTAAAGTCTCCCAGACAGATACCCTTTTTAAGTGAATCCTGAGACGCTTTGGTGTTTTGGTTGCATTTAACTCTGTGTAGTTTTTAAATTAAAAAAAACACTCCTAAGTTGCTCCTGTCATTTACCATCTTGTGGCACCTTGTAGCAGCACAGTCAGAACAGAGAAGTTTGTTTGGAAAGACCAGAGGGGATTCACAGCAGGAACTGTTTCAGGACACTGTAGGTAAAGGAAGTCCCTGAAAGTCTTCATGGAAACTAAAAGATGTATTCACTGGTTCCTACCAATATTAAAAAAACAGCAAGAAGGATTATGCTTAAAATCTATTGCAAGTGATTTCCTTTAATAAAGTTAAGGAGATTTCTCTCTGTAATACTCATCATGTTCCTCCTGAAGTTCATTCTATTATCATCCTCACTCATAGTTTCATGAAGCCTTCCCAATATTTATGAGATAAGGGAGTTTTGGCCTCGGGCATAGAGGAGAGTGTTTTAGGCAGGAAAGCCTGTTTGTCTGGGAGGCAATAGTGGAGCATGGCAGAGTGCTGGTGTGTCCTGCTGGCAGCACTGCAGGAGAAGAGTGTGAAAAATGTATTTGCCAGTTCTGCAAATGAATAAAAATGCAGTTACTTCTCCTAATGATCCTTTCCAGTCTGAACTGAAAATGTTTTCTCACCGAAACAAAAACCAAAAGAATCTGAAATACTTTTTGGGTCAAAACTGGAAGTAGTTCATTATTAAATAAAATGTCTGAATTTATTGCGGGACAACTGCCAGAATCAAAGAGATTTCAAGGAATCGTAATAGTGGTTTCCTCTAATCCATCAGTCTTGGATGGGAAGTTCCCCCATGGCAGGAACTGGATCATCCAAAGGCCTCCAAGTGAAGACTCTTCCTCCAGAAATCAGAGATACCAGCTCAAGCAGTGTCATGAACTGAACGAGAATCAACCACTCTCAGATCAGTGTCCTCACAGGACAGCTCTGGAGCATTTCTGGGCTGGATAGTCCATCCTGTGGGGTTCCACACTGTAGAAAATACATGGAGAAAGGGTGGGTGGCTTTATGGTGTGATGGTACTATGTTTGCCTGGGCAAAACAGCCTATGTCTGAGCAAATACATAAAGATTAATTATGTTAACAGAGGGTCAGAAGATGTCTCAGAAGGTCTGTGCTCTCTCTGTATCCCTTCTACTGTCAGATCTTCTACCCAGGGTGCTTGAGCTCAGCTAGAAGGATCAATCTGCAGAAACAGAGAGACTTTGGGGGGCTTTTACTATGGCCCTCAATTTATGGGTTTTTAAAAATAATTCTCTCCTTTGGTTTCACTTC
The DNA here is from genome assembly GCA_013397135.1 of Pachyramphus minor. NCBI lineage: Eukaryota > Metazoa > Chordata > Aves > Passeriformes > Tyrannidae > Pachyramphus > Pachyramphus minor. Next base: position 1,207,426 of record VYXB01002073.1, on the reverse strand, counting down.
ACCTTCTGCAGAAAAGCAGGGAATACCCATTGTCCCAACCTATCCATTTAGACACAGATGATTTTGGCATATATTTAAGAAAGAAGCATTTTAAATCAGACTTTAAGGAAAGATCAATTTGTACTGTAGCTGGTATTCACAGTAAATCCCTGGACACACGAAATAGGCTGGAATCCCAGTGTGACACATCTTACATATAAGAGGACGTGCTTGCCTGAAGAAGATAATGGTCTAAAAACTAAGGGAAAAAACCCAACAAAAAAAAAGTCATATATTCCACCTGGTCACATGTGGGAATTCGAATTCATGTTGGATGACAGATCCTGGGTTGTCTCTGCTAATCCCAATAATCAATGTCATTGCTTCAAGCCCCATCCCACATTTAAGTGCTCCATGCTTGCTGGTTTCTTTCTTTAACAGGTAGAATAATGAGTACTTCTTAAATGTTGCCTTTAGCCAGCTCTAATCTGCTTCTGTGGAATTCCCTGGGAGAGCTCCTGGCTTCCCATGGTGTTCCAGCACAGCCAACACGCGTTGTAAACACAAGGTGGTGGTAATTACATCTGTTTCTTTGCTGCACAACCTCTGTGTAGAACTTTCCTCTGTCTTTGCCCCAAGAGCTACAATACGTCTTAAAATCAATAAAGTCGATACCTTTAAAAAAGATTTGTTGATGTTTGGACTACACATAAAATTAGATCCTGTGATTAATAGCACAACAATGTGGCAGCATCACTGCATTGTGGTAGGTGAGGCTCTTCCTCACTCACACACTTACAAATAACTGTATCTTGGAATAATAAAGACTAAAAATTACAGCTAAAAGAATAGTTATTGACTCACAGAAATAAACTGCAAACTCCTTCCATTGTGCTCCCCTTCCATATGCATTGTGTTGTCATTTATTCACGTCCTTCCTCGTGCTGGATGTCAGAGCCCTCCCCAAAGAGCCACTTAACAAACAAACAATGCAGTCCCACCATGGGGTTTATGTGGTGACTGCTCTGCTGTAAATAACAGCCCATCATAACCAGCCCCTTGGCTGAGCAGCTCCTTGGAAAAACAGTGATGGACACACTTTGGAGTGAGGAACCATCTCCTCTGGGGCTGGTGGCCACATGAGTTATCTCTGCAAGCTATGTGCTTATAAATAAGGGACTTGAGGATTTGTTTAAAAGATTTAAAAGGTTTATCCAAGTGTAGGTATTGTTTCCAAACTTTTTCTGGTTTCAGCTTCTTCCCCAGACTATGAGAGGAAAAAAGAAATGACAAAAACATGAAAGCTGGAGAGGGACTTTTGTCAAGGACATGGAGTGACGGAAGAAGGGAAATGACTTAAAACTGAGAGTGTATTACATGTAGATCTGCTATTAGAAAGAAATTATTTACTGTAAGAATGTTTTTTACATACTGATACCTTCAAAGATGTTGTCCCTGCTTTGTGGTAACACCAGAAGCAAATTGGCTTCCAGTTTTTCATCATTTCCCTTCCTACTGCCATAGATGTGCCACAACACCTGAGGAATTTCTTCTCCAGTGCTTTTGGGCTCTGGGGATGTTTCTGGGACTTGAGGAACAAGCAGGTGGGAATGTTTTGCCTTCAAGACTGGGTTGTACTGCTTGGATTAATTAGATCTGTGTCCCATCCTATAAACTTTTGTACCATGTTATTGCACTTTCATGGATTCATCTCTCAGTAGATTGGGTTTAATTGCCGTGCAGTGTCTCTGAGTTTAGCTATTATCAAATGGGGGTTTTGTATTTTAATTATAGATACAAACCTGTGGTCCCTATAAATTCAGTCTCAATTATATTTTCCTTCTGGAGCAGCTCTTGTTTCTCTTGTGTCTCTATAGTGAGAGACTTCACTCTGTTTCTTTTGGAAAATAATTATTTCTGCCCCCTCACCCCAACTTTTCAATCTCAAATAATCATGTCAAGGTATATTATTTTTAAAAGCCTTGATAAGAAGCTATTTTATCATTCTTCAGATGAGTAATCAAAGCCATTGGAGACTGGTAGGTGAATCAGAATGGAATGACATGCTGAAACCGAGCCTTTTGGGAGAGAACAAAGCAGCTGGTAATTGGCTGCATTATCTGAATTTGCCTGTTTGGTGGGAGGAGCTGCCAGGCACAGGGATGCTGGGGGAGGTATTTGGAACCTGGAGATGGTGGTGGTGTAAACCAGAATAGGGATGGTCTGGTTCGTGTGTGTTTAGTAGGAAATCAGGAAAGGGAAGGAAGGAGAAGGAAGTTCGAAAAAGGTTGGAAATTTCAGAACTGGGGAAGGAAGCTCAGCTCAGGGATGTGTTACAGAGGCTTTCTGGGGAGTAGCAGGAACAGCTCCCTACGTTGTTATCCAGAGACAGATGGGAATAGGGATGTGGCTGTGCTTTTTGGGGGAACTGGCTTCGAGTGTGAGTGTGCAGTCAGGCCTGGTGGCAGGGCCAGATGTCAGCAGATGACAGCAAAGGTAGAAATGTGGTATGGCCACAGTCTTCTTGCTTATCTGGTGCTGCCTCTGCCAATCATGGGTTCTCATCTTGAGCCTTGACAGTTTGCTGGATTATGGAGGAAAAAAAGGAGCAAGTCCTGGACGTCCCCCATGGTGCAGTAGTGGGATGGGCTCTTGGGTGAGCTTGGCCTTGCTGTGCCCCATTGCCTTGTACCCCTCTCTGATGAAGGGACCTCCAGCTAAGAGGAGCAGGCTGAGGGAACCACACCAATCCTGGCTCTTGCTGCCTGTGAAGCATCAGGTGGTGCTGATAGTTAATCAGTAACTTTAGTACTACCACGAGATTGGGAGATGAACATGACCTTTGCAATAAATTGTAGGAAAAGAGCACAAATTACCTCAAAAGCCTCACACTGCAGGTTGCACTCAGCTTTATAGGGCAAGACAGCATCAGAATTAACAATAAAACTGTGATCTTGATCCCGCTCCCAGCCCAGGACATCACAATTCCAAACCCACCCTGGGTGAGCAGCAGCAGTGGGTGCTGCCCCGTTGACAGGCAGGGGAGGGGGATTGCTTCNCATCACAATTCCAAACCCACCCTGAGTGAGCAGCAGGGGAGGGGATTGCTTGAGGGCTCTCCAGAAGTGCTTCCCACTTCAGGGATTTCCTTTGTAGCAAGAGACCTGGTGTTTGTTTTGTTTGTTTCTTTCTCTCTTCTTGGAAATTAAAATGGAAGATTCTTATCACAGCCTCATAGCTGGAATTAGGGGTCAGTATGGCCACATGAAACACTTGTTGAGATGGATTTGAGCATATCCCCACAATTAAAACACTGACCTAGAGCAGTCCTTTCGTTTTGAAGGGATCAAGTGTTTCTCTCAGAAGTGTGTCACATCAAATTTCATTTCATCGCAGCAACACCCCGTTGAGTGTAAAAAATGAAAGAAAAAAAAGACAATTTCATTTGCTTCCACTCTGTATGAAAATGAATAGAATGTATGAAAATTGAGGTTGTAATTAAGTTCTATAACATCAGGAAAAACAAACATGTCTGTGAAATGTGTGCTGGCCCTGAGTGGAAAAGTCAGTTCTGTAGGATAATGTGTGTACACCAATACAGATATTTCTGTATCTTTACATACACTCAAACTCACACCCTTCTCTAACCCATGTTTTCTGCTGAATATTGCCCTTCACAAGCACATCTGCCAAGGAGCCCCATGCAGATCTGGGTTTTGGAGATGATACTTGCATGGAGAGGAAGTCTCTCAGGTGGATCACTCTCATGTTGTCGACAGGAACAACATTTGGAGAAAGCTGCTGTTTGATCACGCTGAGCCTGGAGCATGGTGAGGGTCATCTGCAGAAATGTGGGATGCTGGAAGGAGAAAAGGGACCTGGGGACAAATTCTGCCCTCATTTGTGTGCACCTGCCTGGGATTATGCTGCTGCAAGGTCTGTTGTCCTTGATTTTGCATGTTCTTGAAGGTAAGCAAAGTCAGCAAGGCTGTACTAGGAGCAGAGAGAGACTGAAAAATTCACTGTAGCGAAACTTCAGATCAGCCTGTGTGTGGGGATGTCCCTGGTATTCAGTCAGCTGGTCCTCATCACACTTATGAATGGAAATATTTGAGGTAAAATTCTTGCTGCTGTTGGTGAATAGGAAGATGGCTGTTAGGGGACCATTCACTCATTTAATTATCTTACATGTGTGTCAGTAAGGATGGGAATACTTAAGAGTATTTAACAAAACTCAGAGATACTCAGTAAGGTATTTTTGTCTTGTTAAACACTTATTCCCTCCTTCCTCCCTGTGAGCCGCACAGGAAGACTTGGAGAGCTCAATATTCTAATAGTTGAGATGACAACCGAATCCCTCCTCTTGTTCCATTCAGCCTTAATTAGCATTTTCATGTGCATTTCCTTGTTCTTGCTGAAAAGCCTGAGATGAGAGTGAAGATGTTCAGGTAATTAAGTAATCATGAAATACCCACCTCTTTCCTTGAGTGCCCCAGGGAAATTTGCCAACTCTCTAACCAGTCCTGCCCCTTCCTGTACTGTCCCCGGTGCTGTCACCTGCCTGTGAGCTGCTACAGGGTCAGTGCTGCTTTGATAGTCATCACCAACATTTGTGTTCCTGAGAAGGTCTCTGAGGGTGCATTGGCCACCTCTTCATGCAAGGAATCAACTCACAAATTGTGAATTGTCCTTTCTGCTGCGCCAGGACCATTCCGCTTGACCTCTTGGCAACCTCTGGAGAGGGTGGAAGGAAGGTGTGCACCCAGTGCAGGCAGGAGAGCAGCAGATGGATCTGCATTCTGGAGACTTTGTAAGCTGTCCCCATTCTAAGGGCTCTGGCTGTGTGCCATGCCCAGTTCTAACCACCTGGAGAAGTGTCCAGGGAAACCTTAGAGAATCATAGAATGGTTTCAGTTGGAAGGGACCTTAATGCTCATCTTGGTCCACCCCCCTGCCATGGGCAGGGACACCTTCCACTAGCCCAGGTTGCTCCAAGCTCTGTCCAACCAGGCCTTGGACACTTCCAGGGATAGGGCAGCCACCACTTGCAGCATTCCAGTACCTGAAAGGGGCCTATAAGGAAGACTTTTTAGCAGTAGGACGAGGGGTGATGGTTTTAAACAGAAGAAGGGTTAATTTAGATCAGACAAAATGAAGAAGTTTTTTACAAAGGGAGTGGCAGAACACTGGCACAGAGAACTGGTGGACACCCCATCCCTGGAAGTGTTCATGGCCAGGTTGGATGGGGCTTGGAGCAACCTGGGCTAGTGGAAGGTGTCCCTGCCCATGGCAGGGGGGTTGTACTATATGACCTTTAAAATTCCCTAAAATTCTGTGGAGATTCAAAGCCCAGGCTGGTTCTAAGTACAGGGAGGTTGGTGAGCAGAGGTGTGGGAGTGTTGCCTGCCCAGCTTGGCATGAGACAGTGTCCCTCAGAGGAATTGCCACTACATTAACAGGGGGAAAGGTGGCCCTTGCACTGGGCTTTGTTCAGAGTGATCTATTGCCCATCAGGGCTGGATGGGTCATCAGTGGATCATCAGCTTAGGTGCTTCAGGGTGGTGTTGCCCATGGATGGGAGGGGCAAAAAGAGGACATCATTGATCCTTGTTCAACTGGACATCTTGGGATTTGCTGCCCTTCCCCTGTGATTGGCAGCCTGGGTACGTTTATGGCCCTTTTCATACCTCACTACAAACACTGAAATTACTGCTTTGGCTGACAGACAGCCAAAAACGTCTGAAAGGCTCATTGTTTCCCAAGTAATATTTTCAATACAAATTGAGCTGAATGGTTCTTGAAAACAATTGTATATTAAACTCCAGCAAATATCCGTGCTGTTCAGGCCCACACAGGGTAATATAAACGCCAGTGTGGCTTGATAAAAGCACAATGAAAGGTTCTATTTTTGTGAGTGTCAGTGACCTTGTGTGGCTGTTTAAGGACTGTTCAATCTCCTGTTCAGGATGTATAAAATTAATATACCTAAGGGGGAGGATGTTATTAGGAGTTAGCTCGGAAATGCTACAGGAAATGCTGCAGATAGATGGCTGAAATTACCCTGTAGACATTGTTCAAACAGATCTGTGTTTAAAATTAAACTTACAAGAAAATCCTTTTACTAGTTAGTCACCAACAGAATAAGTATCTATTGATTGCATCTCCATTTGTTACATCTTAATAAAAGCAAGAGTTTTAAAACTGCATAAAAGAACAAGGGGGGGAAGAGTGTTAGAAGTGTTATTAACATATTAAAAGATAACCACAATGGATATAATAAAATACATTATTCAAGAGGCATGATAGCAAAACTCAGTGAGAGTGTCTTTGCCCCTGCACGTTCTTAACATCACTGAAAAGAATTATTTCTCTTCATCTATTTTCTGCTGCCTCTGCTTTACCTCAAAAGCCATACATTATTCCCCCAATCTATTTCATTGAGCAAGATAATTATCTATGCATGGATGCTTTAGCATTAAAGGCATCTCCCAGGAAGTACAACTTTCCCGTTTATTTATTTATTACTTTATTTATTTTTACAAAAGGGCTAAAAGAAAGGTGTGTGGGAGAAGGAAATAAGGATCAGTGTTTAAAACACAGCTAATGACATGCTAATGTGCCCAAATGAATATTGAAAGAACTCAAACATTGCTTTGAAATTAATTATACCACTCCCTTTGTCCTGTAGAAATGGGAGATTAAAACCTGTACGGAGATGTTTACTATGTTTAATTTTCAATTGTTTCTTTGATGTAACAGATAGAAAGGTTTGCACCTGCAAAGTAAAAAGGCTGTGAACAGATTGCAAACATTCTGCAAACACTTCATCAAGAATTTTAGTTGTCAGCCTCCCCAAGCACAAGGGAGCCTTGATGATATCTTTGTGTGCCTTTGACTCCTTTTGATTAATAAATGCAAACAAATTTCGCTCAGTAACCTCTGGTTGCAATCCATGCATGACAATTAGGGACAACCTCTGGTGAAGGGAGGCACTGAAGTCTGTTCTCCCTTCCTCTCCTACACAATAAATAGTTGATCTTTAATGCTTTTTGACAATCAGAGAATGAAATCTTTTGTAGTTGTGCAATCCTGGCTACTCTTCATTATTCTGTTCTCAGCAGTGACAGATCTGTGTTTGTTGTAGTGTTACAGTGGTTTGGGTGGACAGGCTAATTTTTTTTCCCTTCCTTTTCTTTTCCTAATGCTACTTGGAACCAGTGTTGAAACT
>VYXB01002073.1:1114076-1200197 GCA_013397135.1 Pachyramphus minor | reverse complement strand
GTGTTGAAACTCGGACTTCAAATGTTTTTTTTTTTTTTTTTTTTTTTGGCTGAACAGCCTGAGAGTTTCATCAATACAATGGATTTCAGGAAGAGCTGCTTTGGAACTTGCATAAAACGCAATTATTGCCTGACTTTGTGGATCCACCTTGAAAATAGTACTAAAACTGTCTTAAAATGGTTGGGAAAGTCCCTGCCAGCTTGGGCAAAGCAGCAGAACCTGTATTAGGGCTGTGGTCCTGTTCCTGCACCTCGTATTCCTCTTCAGTTCCATGGTATCAGGCACAGAGGCTGATTCTACTCTCCCATGTACGTGGAGGGGCTTAGCAGATGAGGCAGATGGTTTTAGAAATTAATGAACTCAGTTGCTTTATAGATGGGAACAGATGCACAGACAGAGGATGCAGAAGTTGTTTTTGTAAACTCTGAGGTCCTGATGATATAGGTTAGGGGCTTGAAGGAATTCAGAGAGTGTAAGGATAACCCAAGCGAACAAACCCTAGCCAAAATTGACTTTTCAAGGAAAATTAAAAGAGATACCAAGGCTTTCCAGAGGTAAAAAGACAGAAAAAGAAATTAGGACTATATAGAGAGGGTTGTATAGCAATAAGCTAAGTATGATCCCAAAAATGAGTGCCTGTGTCTTGGTTCTGAAGAAAAGTGTGGGAGAGAGGCTGGATGGCTATGGGAATCAAGCTGTAAGAATTTACCTGGTCTCAAGTAGAAGGAAGATTCAGGGTGCTCAGATTAGGAAGGGTTAATACATCTGTGCATGAAATGGTGTCTGTTGGGAGAACAGCACACACAGCACCTGCACTGAGAGTGGGGGACAAGGGGATGGAAAATGTCCCAGTTGTCTGATCTCAACAGCATAAAAGGCTTCAGGTGATATTTGGAGGAAAACCAGTGAGTAAAAGCTTTCATTAAATTAATCAAATAATTTGCAGAAGAAGATATAAATGGAAAATAGAATAACGTACCTTTTTTTTTTTCTGTCCAGTGCCATCATGTGCCAAGCTAGCCTGATCTTTTTTTCTGATAGTTTAACTGATTTTCTTGACAAAGAAAATGCAATAGGTCTCATCTTTATGGACTTCAGTGAAGCATTTGATATAGCACCACATGGGAAATTATCAGGGAAAAGGGAGGCGGTGGAGATTAGTAGGAAACCTGAAAGGTTGATAAGGAAAGAGCCACAGGTGGAAATGAAAACAGATTGCATTAGCAGGGAAGTCATCCCGTTAGAAGGAGGTTACCCAGAGCATTCCCCAAAGACTGGTCTTGATACTATCTTGTGCAATATTCCTGGGAATGGCCCTGGGGAGGAGGACTGTGCTAACGGAGATTGGAGATATCACAAAATGAAAAACATCATCAGGACAAGGACTTGCTGTGTTGTATACATGGAATTTGGGACTGGAATAGCAGAAAAGGATAAGATGGAGCATGTGCCCTTAGGGACAAACAGTGATGATTTCTGGGATAAGCTGAGGGTTGCAGTTCAGGGGCACGGAGGTGGAAGAACAACTGAGCCATACCCAGCAATCCCAGAGGATTTGGAGCCATGATGTGATTCCGTGAAGGTATTTTGAGTAGTGCTAGTGATGAATTCCTGCCTGGCCATCCTGCTGCTTCTGCTGAGCTGCCACATGTGGTCCTGATCCCACTCAGTGCTGGGAGCTGAGATTCCAGGAGAGGATACAAGAGCCCGGATCATTTGGGCCAGTGGAATAAATGCTGAGATATGATCTGATCAGTCACTGATAAATGCTGAGGGAATGCAGACAAGTGAGGGGAAAAGAGCTAATGGACAATGTTGACACAAAAACAAATGGATATAAAGTAAGCATTAATAAATTTTCTGATCCCAGTTGGATTCCCAGCCATCAGAGATCCAATGGGTCTTTCAGAGAGAAAGGAATGAGGAAGACATACAATGGTTTATAAGACATCGCTCTATCAGATTGTTTGGTGTTAAGCAGAGACCTAACAGCTTCATTCTAACCCAGTGTTCCTTTTACCCTTTGAGTGGTGGATCTTGAGCCCTTTCCATGGTGGGAAAACCTGTCACTTGATGGAAGTGCTGCAGGAGTGAGTAGGGAATGAGTAGGAACCTTCCCCAGGGTCTCGGAAATATCAGTCAGAGGTGACTATCAAGAGGTACCTGATTACAGGACTGGTCATTCAATCCCAAAAACAGTGGGGACACTTCAATACTAACTACATTAGGGTTGCATAGGGAATATGCACCTTCAGGGCTTTTCCTCAACCCTAAAATTACCTCCTGCATCCAGAGGGCTGCATTGCTGGACATGCAGCCATTCCTGCACATCCCTGGATAGGACATGTCCTGGGTTCCACTCTAACACAGCATGTAGTCTACCCCCCAAAACTCCCAGTTTTCTCTTTCCTTTCCTTTTTTTTTTTTTTCAATGAAAGCCTAAGTTAGGAGGAGTGATGCCTGCAACGTTTGCCAGACACCACAGGGAAGCAGTAACACGTGCTGAGAGCCTGGTGTATCTCGCAGATGTTTGAAAGAACTCTAAATGTTCCCCTTCCAGGGAACAACAGGTAGACAATTCTTTACACCTCAGTAGGGATTAGGGGTTTCAATGAGACTGACAGTTTACATTGAGTAAATTTTAGTTTACAAATGGGCTAAAGAACAAAGGTAGAATAACTTTTTAAAGGTGAAGCACCAACAGTTTTCCCAAGTTCCACAAATCTGTAATGATGAGTCACTGGGAATCCAAGCATAGAAAAGCAGTGGTTTGCTAGGCAGAACTGAGAATTTAGCTGGGAAAGGTTTCCCAGAGTATTAGAGGTGATGAGGGGGAAGACTAACCATACACTGGGACCAGTTTGTCAGCATCAGCCTTGCAGGTCCAGTTCTGGAGTCCTTACATCACCGTTCCCCACCCTGTTACCTCAAAACCAAGGCAGTTTCTCAGTATGGTACTTCCTATTTATTTTCTGGTAAATCCTGAGATGAGGAACATCTACAACGGGTGTGAGATGTTTATGCCAGTAGTGGAAAAGATTCAGAAACCTTTAAATAAAATATTTTTTCCTGTGCATTTGCTTAGTTGTCTCCCTAACTGTTACTGATGTCACCCACCTCCAATCCCTGTGTCATGGCCTATCCCAGGGCACCAGTTCCCAGCAGCCCTCAGAAGAAGATGCTGGAAGGGATGCTGGTCCATGTGTTCCAATAGTTATGGGGAAGGGACCTGGAGATGGTGCCCAAAAATGTTCCTGGGCATGTGTGATCAGGAAAGGGTTTGGTGTTTTTTTCATGCAGTTCATGTGTACAGTCCTTTGCATCCATCTTAATAACAGCCAGTTTGGGAGTGTTTGGGGCAGATGTATTTATTCCCTGTTATTTAATACCCAGGTAACAACTGCTGGGGCATTTAATGAGTTCTTAAAAAAAAAATGCACTGAGAGCCACACATTCTCACATACCTCTGGCCTTATTTCATGAGCTTAATGGACTCCAGCCTCTGCTCTGGTAGTTAAAAATCTTCCATTACTATCACTGCAGCGTTTTTAAAGCTTTTTTTTATTTGCTCAATCATTTCACAGTCCAGTTGCTCAGTTTGGGTCAGGTGGGCTATAAAATATTCCTGTAACAAGTTTAATCTCTGCAACATCTCCGGCCTCCATCTATAATGACTTTGTACCAATGCTACTTTCTCCCAAATCACTGCTTTCAAGAGCTAACAAATCTCCTTTTTGCAGACAAGCACACATCCCAAACACACACACCTCCTTCCCATCTTTCCTTTCCAACAGTGTTTAATGCACTTGGTTATTGTGTCCCCATTGGAAACATTTAGTTTAAAATTACCTGGACGTGAATAAATGAAAACTTTTAAGTGGCTGAGCACCAATTCACCTGACTACCTGCCCATGCTTTTGGGCTGCTCTCAGGTTTTCTGTTCCATAGTCCTGTTTTCGAGTTTTTGTGTGGTTTTGCCCCATTTCAGTATGGTTTTGTGGAGGAGTTGCCCAAATAAGAGCACAGGCTCCTTGTGGGGAGCACAGGTGATGCTGAGGAGGGCTTGGGTTGTCCAGGAGTTGGACTTGGGTGGTCCTTGTGGGTCCCTTCCAGCTCAGGATATTCTATGGTTCTATGACATGTGTTCTCTGGGGCTTCCAGGAACACTCCTCAGGAACAACAGATCTGTTCCCCAGTCCTGAAAGTTCCCTGTGCATCTGCCCAAGCCTGTCCTTCTGGAATGACATCTATGTCCAAGACACAGTTAAGGAATGTTGGAAAGGGCTAAACATTGGAAGGGGCTGCCCAGGGAGATGGTGGAGTCCCCATCCCTAGAGGTGTTCAAGGAATGACTGGATGTGACAGTGCTCTGGGCTGGTTGAAAGGTTGGACTTGATGATCTTGGAGGTCTTTCCCAACCTCAGTGATTCAGTGATTCTGGGAATGTTGTGCCCAGACCAACCCCAGTGCTCATGAGTCAGTCATGGCCACTGAGTTCTGTACCAGATTCAGCCACTCTCTGGAGGTTCTTGTTTGCTCTGCAAGCTCCAAACCTTTTAATGGACACAGATTCCCATGTATTCACATATGAGATAAAAAATGGGAGATTTAGGAAAGGATATATGAGGGATTTGTGGTGAAGTTGTGACACTGGGTTTCTCCCCTGAAGCCTTTGATGGGAGGAGGATGTTTGTGCAGCTTGGATATGTCCTGGTGCTTGTTCCTGCTCTGAGGCACCATTTGCACACTCAGGAAAAGGAAGATTTCAGCATCTTTCTCAAACAAGCTGCAGTTCTGCTCCTCGTGAGGAGGGGCAGTGGAAAAGTTTAGTCTATAAGCCTTTCAAACACAGAAAGTTTCTTGGTTCCACGTCTTGCGTTCAAATATTTGCCTGTTCCCATGAGCCAGACCCTGCACAGCCTGTGGAGCTGCAGCTCCTGTTGGATTGGCTCATTGATTTACTGCATGTTGTAACTCTATGGAGTGGCTACAATATGGAGAGGTTGTGCTGCAGCCTTCCTCTGCCTGGCTCCTCCGGGCTGGCTCCCATTATCTCCTTCCCTGTCTATCAGACCAGTCAAAATCGCTTTCTGGTCCTTTCCCACAGGTAAACATCATCTCCAGCCTGTGATGCATTTTGTATCTCTCCAGAAAGTAATACCTATAGAAGTCAGCAGTTCAGTGATTTATGTAATTAAAATATGATGGATCAAGTCATTAAAATTCACTAGTGCTGGTACACGTGTTCACAAGTACACAACTTGTCTCCAACTGTGCCTACCCCATCATCCCACCATGACCTTGCTATATTACTTAAGCTTTTACTCTGTATCAGAAAATTATGAATAGCAGAACAAACTGAAGAGTGGAATTAAAAACAAGAGTGCCTGGTATATTTTTCTGCTTGTGTTTACTTTGTCACTTCAGAATGACAGGCTTGAAATTCCTGCATGATCTTCAGCATGTTCTAAAAATGACAGCTACTATAATTCAAATTTACTGCTGTATTTTTTTTTACTAGTAATGAAGTTGTAAATGCAGCATTTCTTTCATTACCTATTCATTAAAGATATGACATGAAAACAGAGTTACCATGGAAATGGCTCTGTGAATTCTGAGTACATAATAAGAATTTCATTGTTTACACTACAGCACAGATAACTGATGGGTGTTGTTGTTGCTGGTAAAGTCTTATTTAGCCTCGGGAATGCTTGTAAGGGGAAAAAGGTTGTGGAATTGGTCTTCCACTAAGTGCCTGCACACAAGCAAAGCTCTGTAAAATCATCAGTGCAAAAGACTTTTGCGATGAAAAGCACCAAATATGTTTGGAGCTTTAAATCTTTGAGCATCATTTGGAGCTGCATATTTAAACATTCAAAATAGAGATAGCCTAGTTGGTGTGTTACTAATAGTCTCATTGCAGAGCTAATGCCTGCACAGCTCATACAAATAAATCAGGATACAAAGAATTTAGGAGCTTTTATACTTCAGCTGAAAACAGTGGGTTTTAGTAGCAAGAAAGCATCAGATTTAATAAATAACAATGCCAACAGCTTTGCCAGAAGGTAAAGGTGGTAGAAGCCTTATTTTTGAACCAATTGCAATTTCAAATGAAATATTGGAAATCAGGAGCTATGTCCTCTAACTGTATAAGAGTTAGAGCACTTTTGTGCTACACTGCCCCTCTGAAATGGTCTGATTTTATACCTAATGGGACTGGGAAGGCCCAAATGCCACAGTGATCCTTTGACAGCTGAAGTCACAGTGACCGTCAGCTGCACTTTTTCTGGTAAAAAGGTTTTAATCCCATTCTGCACAGCTCTACAAAACCCACAGAAAAGGTTTGAGCTCAGCTGAGAATCAATGAGTCAGAATTGTCATTTGTGCCCCCAAACCCTGTCTGTGTCTCATTTGCAAACCAGTTCATTGCAGGGAATGAGACATAAAGAGAAGCATTACAGATACTGTGTTATAAAACAGAGTGATAATGAGATCTCTTTCGTGCCTTAAATAAACATTTAACTGTTCCTAGTTTTAAGTAATAAAATATGTACATCTGCACAAAGACAAGGAGTCTGAATGTGACCAGGCATGTCCCGAGTCCTCTGCTGTCTGTGACAAGATTCTTGTTGATGATAAAGGTGCTGAGTTGGGATGCTTGATGTACATCAGTGCTCTCCCGTTCCAGAGTCATTTGCACTCGGCAGAACTAATCACTCCTAATTGCAGTTGACTGGCAGAATAACATTAATGAAGCAGCCTGAGTGTTCATCTTCCCAGGGCCTTTGCAGGAGGACTCTTTCCTCCCAAATCTTCCAGTTGCTGTAGGTGGAAGAAAAGGGCCATCCCAGAAACCCACAGGGCAGTGGCAGATACGGCCCTAGAAACCAGGGGTTCCCATTCCCAGCCCTGAGCCAGGAGCTCCTGATGACTCTCATCTTAGTAAAATTTGGTACATTTGGGGGAGAATTAGTCATGGCAGCAGTTAGACATAACAGGTTAAAACAGTAAGACTGTAAAGGGCATCAGAGGGGTCACCTCCATGCAAAGAACAGCAAGTACTTTCTCCCCTGAGCTTGTCTGCCACAGTGTAGTGAGAACCATTTCAAACCTGTCTTTATGAATAATTTGATACTTCCAGGATTCTGAGGAACGGCCACAGACTGCAGTTATTATTCATAGTGTGAATAATAATTTTGTAGGAAAGGATTAGAGTGTTATTCCTCAGCACATCTGAAGCTACTTTAGGAGAGGAGATTTAGGCAGTGAGGAGACTCAGTGCTACTGCCACACATTCACCAGTAACTTAAAGTTTGCCTGGAGTGGAAAAAGACAGTTTAAACATGGATTCTCACCTTCCTGGTAAGAAATATCTTCCACCTTCAGGGATCCTGGTGTCCACCTGGGTGGACATGTTCACCTGGGTGCATATCCCACATCCCTCTTGCCTGTGTTCAGCTGGCACACAGGGATGTGCTTTGGCTTTGGCTCAGCTCGGCAAAGTCACAGCACGTGGCATGAGAGGGAGAGCAGTTTTCACATCTTGCTCTTGATTACCAGATGAAACGTAATTCAGATTACTGGAGCTTCTCAGATTAATGTTCTTGACAGTGTTTTAACTTTGCAGAGCATCTGCACCATATGTGATCCCACCAGTGCTTTGTGGGTTGAGTCACTGCTGTGACAGAGCAAAGAAAAAAACGTTTAAATCATAATTTCTTTTTGAACCAGTAGGCAATGTTTTGGTTTTGGTAAAATTCATCAGACACAAAGAGAATAGGAAAATGAAAAAGGAAATCTATTTGAATAATGAGAGCCCTGACCATCACATGAAATATGAAGACTTACACAGTAGGTTGCATTTTGGACCTAAATTATTTGTTTTGTTCTGTTTCAGTTTAAAATTTAATTACTTTTTTTATTTTGAAGTGCTGCAAACTATTTTTACTGATTTTTTTATTTAGTCTCAATTTTTTCCTGCTCAGATAGAACAGCACAAAGACAAAAGTGTTCTTCATCTGCCTCCTAAATGGGCTGATGTGCCACAACCCAAAATCTATAGGAGTTATACCTTGGTCTGAAGAGTTTACCTGGCTCCCTACATATAGGTTTCCTCTGTGTTTTACTGCAGGGAGAGAATGAGCAGGAATTTCAGCTCCCTCTAAGGCCTCTTTGAGGGTTTGGGAATCCCAGCTGCTGCTGTCCCCTTGCTGAAGGACGCAGAGGCATTGGTGCTACATCATTTATTCTCCATCCCTGGAAGTGTCCAAGGCCAGGTTGGACGGGGCTTGGAGCAACCTGGTCTAGTGGGAGGTGTCCCTGCCCATGGCAGGGGGTTGAAACAAGATGGTCTTGAAGGCCCCTTTCTAAACCAAACCTTCTGGGATTTTTGGATTCTATGAACCAGCAACAGCTCAGCCCACATTTAGCTTTTGCATGGGATCCACATTATTCTCTGAGGCCTCCACATGCTCCTTATCATGGAAAACTTGTTGTGGGATGTATAGATGAGATCAGGAGATCAATAACACAGGTATTGCACATTTTACCACATTTTGCAGTTTTTGGTTCTCTGGGCTTATTTCCTACACAGCAGGGGTGATTTGCACATAATATCTTTGCTGCTGGACTGTGAACGTTTATGCTACGTGAAGTTAAGCAGAAAACCCTCAGAAACAGAGTTTAATACAAGAAGTGCTGACTCACTTGTAATTGGAGTGCTGAATGGCACAGGAGCACTGCACCATAAGCTTGGATAGTCAGTGTATCTTATTTTGCAGCTTGCAATGTCCAAGCTATTGGGCACCACTGGCTTTATTTTTAATGCAAATTATAGCTGATTTCCAACTGTTGAATTGCAGGTAGTGGGAGCTTTGCTCGCTCTTAAAACTGTTATTAGTAATTTGAAGAAATTCGTTATCTGAAGTGCAGGCAGGTCCTTGCAGGCAGGGCATAAACACAGTTGTTTGCTGTCAGGGTGGTTTGGTTTTTTTTAAATATTTATTAAAAGTGCTAGAAACCATGCTGGCTAAAAGTGGAGTTTGCAGTTTTCTGAGTGCTGTATGTCTGTTTCAGAAAAATTCATTATAATAACAGAGTCACTGGGCTGACTTTATTTGTGTAAAACAACAGACTCTCTGGAGATACCAGAGGGGTAACAAAACAAATGTACAGTGTCCTGATAGAAATAAAAGTATTGATCTGATGAATATTGCAGCCTAAAGACTACATGTTATTAGGGTGTAATGAAATCTTGTTTTGGCTTCAGAGCTGTAGCACTCCTGCTGGTCACTACAGCACTAAATTATTCAGGAATCGCATCCTTGGTAAAACTGGGATGCTTTAGAAGATGCCATCAGCCTGCTTCTTTCTTTTTGTTCTTCTAACCCATCCAAATGTTCTTTCTTTCTTGTCTCTAAATATTCCAGAGATGCTTGAAATAAAGCCTTTCCCTCTTGCTTTTGCCCTGTTGGACAGAAGCTGAGGTTGTGCTTCATCAATACAGTAAATCTGGCACTAAGACTCTGGGTCCAGAATGCCACAGGCAAATGATGCAAAGTGCTGATTCAATACAAACCCACTCTTGTAATTCAGATTTATTTGAAAATTTTTTGATAGATTATAGCACAGGGCTTTCTGCTGAGTCAGGTGTTGTCTGTACTCCCACTGCTGCAAGAAAGTTGGCATAAAACCAGCATGAACTTCATCTCCTCTGCTTTGGCTCCTTCCACAGAAACAGTACCGTGTGCCCACTGCTGCTGCAGGTCGAACGTGTGTCCTGGGAATGCCAGGCTGGGCAGGATGGGGCTCAGTGGCAGCAGAGCCTCCTCTGGAGTGAAACCTCTTCTGTCACAGGGAAGAGAAGGGTGGAGGTATTTGAGGTGCCATATCCATGTCAGAGGCAGCTTATCCATGGAGCAGTCACTCTGCTGTAGGCCCCTGGGATGCAGGTGGATGCAGTCAGCCACGGAATCCTAGAACATCCTGAGTTGGAAGGGACACACAAGGATCATCCAGTCCAACTCTTGGCTCTGCCCAGGACACCCAACAATCCCACCCTGTCCCTGAGAGCGTTGTCCAAATGCTGCTTGATCTCTGGCAGCCTTGGTGCTGTGCCCACTGCCCTGGGGAGCCTGTTCAGTGCCCAACCACCCTCTGGGGGAAGAATCTTTCCCTGAGATCCAACCTGACCCTGCCCTGACACAACTTCAGGACATTCCCTCGGGTCCTGTCACTGGTCCCCACAGAGCAGAGCTCAGTGCCTGCCCCTTCGCTTCCCCTTGTGAGGAAGTTGTAGACTGAGATGAAGTCTCCCCTCACTCTCCTCTTCTCAGTGCTCCACCACTTTTCCCTCAGCTGTGCTGCAGTGGAATTGCTGGCACTGAGAGAACTTCCCAACTCTGTGTTGACTCAGGGGATACTCTCACATTTCCTGTTCACAACAACCTGCTCACAATAGAGTGCACCTCCCCAATATTTCAAGCAACATCCCCTCCATAATCTTCCCTCCCTTGCTCTTAGCCATGAAGTTGAGTTCATGTATGGCTCTATCCATAGCTATGCCCAATTCCACGTGTCAGACACAGATGAGAAACCTCCTAGAAGTTTCAGAGGGAAACAGCCCCTCCAGTACTGCACGTGATGTCCCCCCACCCTTCCAGCCTTGCTTTATTAACACAAGTGTCCTTCATTGCTATTTCACTCGAAATCAATCTCTCCAGCACTGATTGCTCTGTCACATTCCCTCTGTAGACAAGCTGGCTGAACACTTTTATCGTACTGCCTGCAGGCAAAGT
This sequence comes from Pachyramphus minor, assembly GCA_013397135.1. NCBI lineage: Eukaryota > Metazoa > Chordata > Aves > Passeriformes > Tyrannidae > Pachyramphus > Pachyramphus minor. Next base: position 1,189,401 of record VYXB01002073.1, on the reverse strand, counting down.
GGTCCCACAAAGAGCCCTCTAGACTGAGCTCAAGGTCACAGGTCCTAATAGCTTCCTTGGGATGGCTGACACAAATTCACTTTCAACCTGATCTTCCTGTGGAATTAAATCCTGCTCAGCTTTAGCACTGGTAAAAGATGTTCTCCAGAACAGACTGTTGCTCATAAAGGACTTACTCACAGGTTTCTCTGGAGTAGGTTCTGGTATCAAGGGAACTTCTGCTTCTAAAAAACAAAAAAAATCCATACAAATTCAGTGGTGAAATGTTACCAGTTCAATATCTAAGTAAACATTTCTATTCTTGAGTGGTCTTTCAATCCCTCTTACCACTGCAGGCAGGGATGGATCCTCTGCATCTCTGCTGCTGCTGAACTGCAATTGGCCTCATTCCAGCTGAAAATAGGTAAATCTTGGTTGTAATTACATCAGGCCTGCTGGGTTTTGCTTAGGAACAACACACAGGCTGCTGTTCCTTCAGCAGTGGTGTGGAGGGAGAGGCTCATCCTATCCCAGAAGAGCAGAGTGTGTACAGAGCATGAGGGATGTACATTGCTCTTGGGTCACTGACAGGACTTCGAGCAACTTTGGGTCAAACTCGTGGCAAAAGACAAAAAAAATATCAAATTTCTTGAAGAACATATGCCATGGTTGAGATATCAGAGTGGTATCTGTGTCTCTAAGACAGGGATTGGTCTATCTACCCACGTAAGATGCAGATATTAATGCAGCCTTTGGGCCCTAACTCTTCCCAAGACAAGACTTTGGAGTCAGTTGTCCTGGCAGACAGGCAGTCTGGCTTCCCTTCTCCATCCCAGGCTCACCTGAACTGTTGGTGAGAGGGGTTTCATACACATGTCCTATAATACACTCACTACATGACTGTGAATTAATGCTCCTTTGGTTCATAACATTTGACTGACTTTTCATCAATTCATCCACTTCTAGAGAATCTATCTTTCTTTGGAGAAACAAAGAGTTTTAAAAATAAGAATCACTTAAACATCTTACACATCCTGGAGTGGAGTAGAAGATCAAGGCCTGGTGCAGGTTTGCCAATGAACTAAAGAAAGATGAAGTAGAGGACTTAAGTTCCTTGGAGTACCCAGGGAATGTCACAGGGAGCAGGGCTCAAACCCCACTCATGGAGCCAGCAAGTTCTGGGCTCACATGTCCAAGGAGATCAATGGTATATCAGGCTATTCCCTGTTAAGATTCTCTCTCCTTCTGCTAATTTCATATGATTTGTTTATTTGCCTTAGATGCCTGTGCTCGGTCCCACTCATGGTTATCTCTCAATACACTTCACAACAGGTTGTCAATACGTTCTATCATGAATCTTTGTTATTGCTTTTGTTTTTGTGTGCAACTGTCAGATAAAGGAAAATAGCTAACATTCATCTCTGGAGGACTTTAAGATATTATGATTGTTTTATTATACAAATAGCTTTACCTTCTTGTTGTTTAGGGTCACTTTAAGATGCAGTGCACTTCACCTTTCTGTTCCACACATGCCACGCTTTTGTGTGTGACCTTTCAACAGCAACGAAGAGAGAGGCTTCAAGAACACATCCACTTCTGCTGCATATTGTTCACCTTGAGCTCTTCCCGTTTCTGACATGGTGATTTTCACAGTAACCACTTCTCATACAGCACAATGCAAAGTGAGAGGTGTTGTATGTTGAGGTAGAAGAATGACTGATGTAGGATGGCAACATGGAAAACAAACGGGGAACAGAGCCTTTGAATATTGGATTTTTCTGGGTTGGTGACCAAGATACAGGAAACACTATATTAGTTTAAGTAATTATCAAATAATTCAATATTAGATTTTTGTCAAAATGAGAACAAACAGAAACAAATAGCTCAGATTAACCAAATGTTTTGGTCAAGATGCAGGAAAGAGGTTATATATTTTCCACATTTAATGCAAATGCAGTTTGGGGTCCCTTTCCACTGTGCCAGACATGGTGGCATTCTCTTACGAACCTTTTTTAAAAGAAAATGTGAATTCACTGAGGCCAAGAAGGTGGATTAAAATGTACTGAATGTACAGTGGGGATGGTATGTATGGCAAGCTAGGTTTTCTGCCAGACAGGAGAAGGAAAGGAAAGAATTTCAAGGTTGCTACCATGGGTACTTATAGACACTAAAGCGTGACAGAAGGCTTCCAGAACCTTCCATTACCTTTTGTTCTAACTCTTGGAAAACTGTTTGGGGAGAGACTATTTGCAAGAGAACTGCAGAGTGACTGTTTACAAGAGCATGAAGTAACAGGACAAGGGGAAATAGATAATTATTCTGTGATAATAGGAAATAGATTATTATTCTACGATAATAGGAAAGATTTTTTTCCCTGTGAGGATGGGGAGGCCCTGGCACAGGTTGCCCAGAGAAGCTGTGGCTGCCCCATCCCTGGAAGTGTCCAAGGCCAGGTTGGATGGGTCTTGGAGCAACCTGGGCTAGTGGAAGGTGTCGTGGAAGGTGTCATGCTTATGGCAGGGCGTTGTGTTTAAATGATCTTTAAGGTCCCTTCCAACACAAACCATCCTGTGATTCTATGATCCTAGGAACTGCTACAGGATATTAACAGCCATGGTAAGAATTCACACAGAGAAAACAGAAGAGCTACAAGTCGTGAAGCAAACCCCATCAGACACCCAACAGGGCCATGTGTAAAAAAATCTATGTTAAAAAATGCCAGGTAAATACAGCCACTTCCAAGGCAGCCATTTCACATTGACTTTACAGCTGTTGTTGCAGCCAGGTTATTTTCCTGTGGTAGATGCTTTATATATCAAGCAGAGATGCTAAAGGCTTTCCTGGGTACACTGCAATTTTGTTTTTTAAGTTTAAAACTCATTTACTCTTTTAAAACCATAGATGTTTAAAAATCACATTGCTTGAAAAATGTAGCTTTTCAAGGTCCCTCTAAATTGGGAGAAGAGACTAATTGCCTTATTTTTTATAACACAGTGGAATACTCTTAATATTTCTTCTGGAGTTGCCTCAGTTGGGAAATCTTTCTCCATCAAAGACAGAGAGAACCTGTGGACATACAGGCTCCTTAGTCAAGGTACCACGATAAAGTACCTGCAGTCTGTAGTCACCAGCCTGAGGATGATTCAAAATAACAGCAAAGTGACTTTTCTCTGGTACATTCCTGCACATCCCCAAGTCTGGGTTACCTGTATATGTAGGCTGTTTGGACCTCTGTCCTTTAGAAGGCAGCATGTTGCTGTAGGTGAGTGTAAAATCAGAGAGGGTGAAGTTAACTGGACTGATGGTGTGTTTGCTGCACACACAGCCCAGCTGATGTATGGTAACTTACTCACCTGATGTAATTTGTGGTTTGTGAGCTGGAGCCCTTGTACTCTACAGTAATGAGGTTTTAAAAAGACAGATGCTTCCTCTGCTCCAAGGTCTCTTGGATATGTTGTGTATTTCTGATGTCTCTTTTCACCGTGCAGCCAATGCCTTCTGACGAGTTATTATCAGTGCTCACCAGGGCTCAGCAACACCTGACTGTGTCTGGCCAGTGCATAGAGTCACCCTTTTATTTATGAATTACTTCACTAATGCATTTTGGGGGAGGAATCCATTTCTTGGGATTCTGAGCATTATAATGCATTTATGTGTGCTGGATTTGCATGATTAGTTGACACACAAAGCACACTGCTATTGAAGGGCAAATAGCTGTTGTGTCCTCACAGCAGGACAGGCCTCAGCACCTTTACCCCTGACATGTGTGGTTGGTTCTCTGGACCATTGTGACACCAGGCATCAACCTTGGGTTTAGATATTGCATGTACATCTCAATACTCAGCAACTTCCCTACCCCAGAGTTTAGAAAACATTCATCCTTTGGATTTGGAGCTCCAAGGCTGGAGCCACCTCATCTCCCTTCCTCCACAAAGTGTAATTCCATGCTGAGATACACGGGATGCCAACTTCCTGGCTTGAATCCTGGCAGCAATACACCCACAGGACTAATTCCCTCCGAAGGACACCTTCTTGACAGGTCCAGGTCATTTGCTGTTCACTTGGTGTTTGTTCGGAGTGTTTGGAGACAGCCACCTCCACCAGGCCTCCCTCAGACAGGGGATGGTCCTTCTGATCTTCCCATCACCTGGGAAGACGGAAGGAGATGACTCCACCTTCATCAGTGAAGATGGAGATGACAAAGATGATGGCCTGGCTCTGCAGGACCCCCTAAATCTGATGGAGAAAATGAAGCTCTGCAGGTGTCTTCAGTGTAGCTGAGCTCGAGAGGGCTGGGACAGGGACAGGGTGTGTTTTGCACCCCTCTCCTTTCCCACATTCATTTCCAGAAATGGGAATCAGGTTGCAATTGTTCCTGATGTTCTGTGATGCTTGGGTTTACCACCCTGCTGTCACCCCTTCCTGGGAAAAATTGCACCCTGTAAATCCATTGTGCTGTTCCTGGAATTAGAGGACACTGGGAGACTCGTCAAGGAGGGCAGAGACATCCAAACACCTCATCATCATCCCTCACTCAAAACATGGGAAGGTCAAGGGGCATCAAAGTTGTCAGGAATGTTCTCCTTCGGGATGTACCTACAACACCCAGTCCCAGACTGGAAGAGACAGACATTCAACCCAGTATATTTAGCAACAGTTTCTCTTGCTGAAATGTGGAGTTCTAACAGATATTCTTCCATGATTTATTTAGTAATGGCTTGTTTTCCATTCTTTTTCTAAACTCAACCCTCCCGCTTCTGCAGTACAAAGGAAGAGTCAAACTGACTACTTAACCAACTGAATACGTCACTTGGGATGTTTAGTTCTAAAAATCTGGGTGTGGTTTTTTTCAAATTATTTACACTGCAGAGTGGAAAAATAGCAACATTACTATAGCATTAGATTAAATTTCCCCAGGTTAATGGGCTCAGTGTCAGGAGTGAATAATCACAAGTGTGTTGCCAGTGGAGAGACCATAAAGGCACGTTCCTTTCACAATATATTCTACTCCATGAATACATTAAAATATTTTTCCCCCTATGAAAAGAACGGAAATAGCCTTTTGTTTTCCTCCTTTCATAGCAAATGCTCCTGTCATTTGCAGCACAATGAATTCCTTGAATCCATACCAGTCAGTTTTTTTCCTTCCTTCAAGACCCAGAGGCCACTGGAAAAATCTTTCACATGGCTAAAGTTTGCTGAATATATTTAACCAGTAAATTATTTGTCTTCTGAACTAGAAGAACCAATACTCATTTATGTTCCAAAAATGGTTTGTTTTACTTACTTTATGAGTTAGATCTGCAATAGTAGCAAAGCCAAGGGACATTTAATTAAGTTATATTTACTTTTTCATGATCTTTTAGCTTTAGATTATAAATCACGAATCAATGAGTACTTAATTTCCTCATATAGTATTAAAAGTAATTGCTTCATAAATTTGTTTTAGTAATCCAAATATTTGCACAGAGTGCAGCACAAAGAAGTTGTTTCATTGATGAGAGTTCTCACTTTCCTTTCCGCCGTTGGAGGAAAATGGGCTTTGCTCATTTGGGGTCCAGTCCTTCATGGTACAGAAGTCTCTGAACTCCAGTGGTGGCATTGCTATGAAATACTGATGTCATACCATTTTTTTTGGTGATTGATCTCCTTGACATTTGAACTACAGTAAACTTCTCCCAGAACTCCAGTCTGTGGAGTGAGTGGGTCGCTGACCCTGTGCAGGGCCATCAAACAGTCCTTAGCTACAGATACTTCTGCTTTCTTTCCAAAATCCAAGCCCAGATGTGGGGAGGTGCTTAGATCCTTCTCTTTGAGATATGGCATCTTGGAACTGAGTTTCTATTTAGCAATATGGGGCAGAGAAATCCAGAGAAATGCACCCTCTGTGTAAAGAACCAGCTGCTTGAGAAGCTGTACTCTTCCAAACATACTTCACACTGGTGACAGTACCTAAGGGAACAGCATGAAGCTCTGTCAGGAGAGGGTCAGGTTGGATCTCAGGGAAAGGTTCTTCCCCCAGAGGGTGGTCAGGCACTGAACAGGCTCCCCAGGGCAGTGGGCACAGCACCAAGGCTGACAGAGCTCAAGGAGTGTTTGGACAACACTCTCAGGGACATGGTAGGATTTTGGGGACTGTCCTCTGCAGGGTCAGGAGCTGGACTTGATCATCCTTGTGGGTCCCTTCCAGTCCCTTCCCAGGACATTCTACGATCCACTGCATATATGTGTTAGGTCCTGATCAACTCTCATGACTTGTTATCAGGTATTGCTGGGTTCCCCAAGTGAAAGATTATTTTACTGGCTTGTAGACAGCATGGTGAAAATCACCATCTTTTAAAAACCAAAATCACAGAATCACAGAATATTCTGAGTTGGAAGGGACCCACAAGGATCATCAAGTTCAACTTAATGTTAAGTGAATGGTCCATACAGGGATTGAACACACAACCTTTCTGTTATTAGCACCGTGTCACAGTAGTGCCATGATCCAAACCATATGCAGCTCCATGAGAGCACTCTTTCAATTAAAGGCTTCATTTGAATTTGAAAGCTTCTTATTAATTGGGTTTTTTTGATGGGAAGAAAAGGGAAAAATCACCAGCAACTGCTGTATGGAAAGGGGTCAGCTTTGCCCAGTTCCCAAAAGACTTGACTGATGCTTGGTGCTGTATTTGTCACACCTTTGGAGTGGGGTTTGGTGGGCTTTGCGTTGTTTCTTGGCCACAGAGGTGGGATACAGTGAGCTGATCCAGTGAGGACCATGCAGGAGCAGGGTTTGTGAAAAACAGCTGAGCTCCAGCATCATCTGCTTTGTGGTGCTCCTTGGCACGAGAGGAGGGAGGGCAGCCTAAAAAGCAGCTGCAGAGCATGAAGCACACCTGAGGTCTGGCTGGTAGGATCCAAAGCCCCTGCTCCAACTGGAGCTGTGAACATTGCTTTTAGACCTCATGCACCCCCAGTCAGTGATTTCAAGTGGGATATACCCAACATGCAGAGTTTTCTCTAGCTGGGCTTCCAGGAGTTCCCACAGGTATCCTTGTGCCACCATAAATCAGGCAAAATCTCCAGGGGAGTGAGCAGGAATCTGGGCAAGGTAGAGGGGAAGGGAGGAGGAGGTGGTAAGGCAAGACCTGCAGTGGCCATAATTCCCCAGTGCCTGATATAGGTTTTGAGAAGGAAGTTTTTTATTTCTTTAGTGGAGATGTGGGTGGCAGGGAGGGGTCAGAAAAAGAGGCCTGGGGTTAGAAACAACTGTTATATTGGAAGAAGATCTCCACTGGAGTGCAATGGAATAATCAAGATTTATTTAAAAAATATTGCTATTAAATAAACATTACAGAAACTTTGGAATATCAAGCTTATTTATAGCTTTAGGCGTGAAAACCCACATTAGTATGTTGAATTATATGAGTTCACTGCTGCCTGCTAGCTGACAGCACGTCAAATTATTTGCAAATATTTTCTGGAACAGTAACCTTGAAGGATGCCAGCACCATTCAGTGTAACCTTATCACGAGACAGGAACCAAGTGAGGAGATGAGGACTGAGGATACAGAGTTTTTAGCAGCAAGTGACCTCTGACTCGCTGCCTAAAAACAGAGTTCACGTGGTGCCTCCCTCAGCAGAGAAAGATGCTTTTTTGTCGCTGACATTTTCACTGATTCTGTGCAGGGGTTTGGGAAGATGGTGTGAGTGATGTCTAGATGAGAAACTGCTCATGGCAGGAATTTGAGAGTACATTGGTCACATTTAAGTGGGTTTATCTCCCCTAGCCTGCAATACCAAGCTTCTGTGAAAATTATGTAATCATTTTAAGAAAGTGTTCTGTAATTGACATGAAAAAGGCAAAGTAAAATAAAAATGAATTACTCTGTAAGCAGAAAGGTTCATTCATTTTAACTGCAATCTGCAAGAGGGAAAAGGGGAAAAAAAATCCCAAATGTAGGCTTTTTATGGAAATTGTGGCCTCGTTGAAATTATAAGCTTTCTGCTATTTAAATGAATAATGTTCCCTAACACAGACTATTTTCTCATTTAAAAGTCTGTTGGGGTATAATTTCATCCTTTTACTGTCTGCTGTGTTTTAACTTACAGCAGTCTGACTAAATATTGTATTTTCTATCCATCAAAAATTGTCGGTACAGTTTGTGCAACAAGCATTTGTTGCTCAGTTAGAAGGCTCTGGCTTTGAGATGTAACATTTTGTGTGGAGGTTTGCAGGGTCCCTGTCACATGCGAGGCAGGTGAAATTAAAATCTATGTTTTGTTCCCTGGTGATGGTCGATGGTGATGACGGCGATGACACTTGGGCACACACGGAGTGGGAGGGCAGAGGAGTCCAAGTCATGCTCATTACTCTGGGCAAGATGCAGGGAGTCAGGGCAAGTGCCAGAAGGACTGTCCTCCCTGCGAGAGAGGGACAGAGGGGACAGGCAGGACAGTGACCAACTCTAACCCACACCAGGCTGAAGAGCTGATCCCTGTGTTCATGGCTTGGGCACCCTGGGCAGGTTCTGGAGCTCCCTTGGGTGCCAAGTGCTTCTTCACAACAGCAAATCCAGTCCAGTGTGGGCAGTCAAGTACCTTATAGCCAAAAAACAACAAAATGCATACCCCACATGCTCCCAAATCTGAAATCATGGCTCCCAAACCTGGTCTAAAAAGGAGACGGTAGTAAACACAGGCACTTGCATTTCTTCACCTTCTGTTTTCCAGGACATTTAGAATGCACCCAGGTCACATCTCGTGGGTTTATCCCTAGCTGTGATGACTGGTCACTTCATTCTTGTCAAAACAAATGCTGAGGCTCTCCTGTACTCTCTTGGCTGGGGCTTGGGGCTTTTAAAGAACACACCATGGGACTTACGGCAGAATGATGAGAGCAAGCAACTCATAGCATAAATTACCTTCCACCTTTCGAGGGCATCTTCGTTAAGCAGAAGGACACAGCAGTGAAAGATATTTAATGACAACAAAAATGCCTTGCCTCAAAGATGCAGTTAACCTTGACAAATAAGTATGAATCCTCTAAGGAGCCATAAAAGTGCTCACCTAGTTTATGTCCATCGGGCTGTCGTTTGGATGCTCCATCAACTCTTACAGTGCTTCCAGTGGCGAGGCCAAGTGGCTTATAAAGTTTTACATGCTGTTTGTTTGCTGGTAGAATTACAGCTGTGGCACCTGTGAGAGAAGAGGAGTTCCTGGGGGATGCAGGTGAAGCCTGGAGTGCAAGGCAGGAATAGGGACTGGCACTGAAACCAGGATGCCCAGAGTGGGCAGTGGGCACTGCTCAGCCCACAACACCAGAGAGCCCACAGCAGGCAGGGCACTGCCTTAAAACAAGGTTTAGTGGCAGTTTCCAGGAGTCTCCTCTGCTCAGTGCCCAGTGGGGAACACCTGGATATCTCCCCTCAGTTTAATAATGCTGAACTCTTTATCCCATCCGCAGGGACAACTGCAGCTGAGGACAGCAGCCCTTACAGGTAGGATGGTAAAAATTAGCACCCCTGAAAAGCCACTGTCCATGAGGTGAATCATCAGAATCACCAACAGAATGGTTTGGGTAGGAAAGGACATTCAAAATCATGCAGCTCAGGTCCTCTCCCTCCAGCTTCTGGAAGGGATCTCTGTGTGCTGAAAGGACACAGTGTGTGACTTGGGTTGTTAGCTTAATTTTTATCTAATTGTTTACATTTTGGCTTGACCCAGCAGTCCTTACACTTCTCTGGCCACACGTCTGTCTTGCTAATGGACTTTCTGTGACTGGTCCCCCCCTGTGGAGCTCCTGAGATGCAGCGAGAGGTGGGAATGAATTTGCCTTTCAATTGCCACAACATGTCGCTTCATGGTATTTACTTAGTTTCGGCTTGAAATCTTATCCTCCTCTTGCTTATTGTCATTACTCCCAGCAGTTTGTTTCTCCTCCTATCTTGCCAACATGAAGTTTGAATAAAACCTCTAAAGAAACAGCCCAAGTATGAGAGAAATAGCAGTCGTAGGAGGCCACAGCCAAGGATTTTCAATTCTTGCCTTTTCTCTTTCCCATTGTTTTTACCTAAGGATACATTTTAGACTTCACTGGCCAAATTCATCCTATTCCAATGAAGTTACCTCAGAGACACACTTGGCTCTGTTGCTTTAAAAAAAATAGATAATCCCAAACAGCAGGATAGTTTTATGAGCGCTAATTACATTTGTTGCTATGCAAGCTAAGATAATGATAAGAGTAATCGTATCTCATGCTTCAGGGCATACGCTCATCACCTGTGGACATCAGGAAGGAATTTTTCTCCCCATGTACAGAACTGTTCAATTAACTAGATGGATTGTGGTGGGTTTGTTTTCTCTCTGTTTTCTTCCTCTGAAGCACCGTCTATTAGCTGCAGCCGGAATAGGTATATCAGATTGAATTAACCCACAGTCTGATCCAATATGGGGATTCCTAATCCCCATTCTGGGAAGTAAAATCAGCTGAGGAAAAAGAACACGTCACCTTTCGCAATTTGGAAACTGATTGTTTTTTAAGTGCCTGAATACCCTGCCTGCAACCGAAGCTGTGAACGCAGCAACGCCGAGCTTTGAGACACCGTGTTGCACAAAATCCGGCTTTGGGAGTGTCCCAGTTCGAGGGAACTTGGAGGATTGCTCTTCCCTTTCGACTCTGTGAGTCGCATCTGCATTCGAGCACCACTGGGTCCTCCGGATTATGTTTGTGGCTACCCGTCACGTTGCATTAGAATAGCCAGGCTCAGCCAGAAAAGCAATTGAAAGGCATTGGAAATCTGCCTCGCTGCCCACATCCAGGGAATAAGCTCTCTGATAATCCTAATAGAGAAGATCAAATTTGCCAAGAAAATAGAAGCAATTGCTTGTATTTTGCCTCATTCTCCTCAACTATCTTTCTGCTCCTCACAAGACTTAATCAACAGCTAATAAACCTCAGCTTCTCGGTGCACAACAGAGTATTGTCTTTCTAGTACTTGTGTTGGGACTGGGATTTATCTGTTATTGACTTCATCCCTTTCCTATCCATCCCTTTTGTTTGGTCCCCATTCCCCTTTTCTCACTAGCACTCGCTTTATTTTTATCTCTAGTAAAGCAGGTCTGCCATTTAATTAGCAAATTGGCCTCTACCTGAAGCCAAATGAAATGTAATCTCCTGTCGACCTGAATGCAAGGTAGAAATTCCATGTCTGAAAGATTTTCAGCATTTCACTGCTTTCTGGAGAAAAGCAGAAAACTTCCTGGTTTATCTCTGGAAGAAAATTCTGAAATCAAGATGATTTGGACTTGTCAAAACTCATCAGGCCTTTGTTTTATGTTAATAAACCAGCCAAAAAAAAGAAGCCATTTCACAGCAAAACAGGAGTGACTCTGCATTGATTCCATTGGCCTGGGGTAGGAAAGACCTTTACAGGACCATATTCAGATGCAGCTTTTGATGGTAGACAAGAGAAAGATTCACAGAATCAAAGAGTCACAGAGTAGATGGAGTTGGAAGGAACCTCTGAAAATCATCCAGTCCAAGCCTCTGCCAAGGCAGAGTCAGCTACAGCAGGTGACACAGGAATGTGTCTGGGGGGGGTTGGAATGTCTCAAGAGTGGGAGACTCCATGACCTCTCTCCCTGGGCAGTCTGTAAAGATCAAACTCCCCAAAGATCAAACCAGATCTGCCCTTTGCTCTTAGGCTGGTGTGCTGTGCAGGCCCCTCCTGATCCAGGCAGTGTTGGATCACTGGGATCAGTCTCCTCGTGCCATGGGCTCTGCCCCTGCCTGTACCAGTGCCTGGTGCCTCCACTGCACCCTGGCAGGTCTCCTGCCTGTACAGCACAGCAATCCAGGGAATTGTGAGCTATGGCTGTTCTTAACCTCTGTACACACCTGTGTCATTAACAGTTCATGAAACTCCACAGCCCTTTTAAAACACCCAGCTACTGGTATTTAATTCTCTTGACTTGAGCAATAAAATGAGATGGGAGAGGATGCCCAACAGCTCCTCAGGAGTCAGCCCCACAAACACACCCCTCACAGGGCACCTGAGCTGCTGTGGTGCTCAGCATCACTGAGCATTGAACCAACACCACCCCAATAAACCCTCCAGATTTAGTTTAAGGAGAAAGGTGTCATACTGTAATCCAATACCCAGGTCAGCGTGAGTGGTAACAGCTTATTTTCATTGCCCAGCCTGCACTGCACAAACACCTTTCTGTCAGCACTCCACTGGGTTAGTTCCAGGCAAAATGACTTTCTTGCTATCCAATCTGGCGTGCTGGCAGTGTGGGAATGCAAACAGCCAGCCCTTTGTGTTCACCTGCAGCTTTATTCCCTTCATCAATAATTGCTAAAGAGACAAGTGAAATTTTTCATACATTGGTTCTGGAATTATATCACAGCAGTGCTTTTGTTTGATCAAAATTGCTAAATGTTTTCTGTAACTTGGAAGAGCATAAAAATTGCAGGCTTGAAAATTACACATATGCCTCATCCTATCTTGAGGAATTACAAAAGCTACTTGTGAGACAAGAAATGCTCACCAGATTCCTTACGAGTTGTCCAAAAATAGTTGACCAAGCTATTCTGATTCCGTGCAAAGCAATGGCAAAATGCTCAGTGCAGTCGGGAACATGCTGCTGCAATGCAAAATTCTCCACCACTGAGACTCCCAGATCTAAACATTTGCAAAATATAAAAAGACTTTACTTCAAATGCATTAATATGACTGAGCACGGACTTTTCAGTTTTATCCTGTATCCTTAGATCCACAGTATTAAGAATACTCCAGTTCCATGGGGCTTTGGTGTGAGAAGATACCATCAGTCACAGGATCAGAATGGTTTGAGTTGGAAGGGACCTTAAAGCTCATCTCATTCCAACCCCCTGCCACGGGCAGGGACACCTTCCACTACCCCAGGCTGCTCCAAGCCCTGTCCAACCTGGCCTTGGACACTTCCAGGAATAGGCAGTCCACAACCTCTCTGGGTTAGTCCTACCTCATACACAATTCTGCCAAAACTGGGGGCAGTTGACACTGATGGGGAGTGCACAGCATTTGGCAAGTTGGTTCTAGCTCAGAAACATTGGAGGACCACAAAGTTCCCTTAATCTCTTCCAAGAATTCAGAACAAAAACTTTGTCTCTGGACCAGCCCTAGTTTTTCAGAGAGCTTTGCTAGTAAAGAGTAGGGAAGGAGCTGTGGGAACAGAGAAAGAAAAATGATTAGGAGGACAATTAGGAAAGAAGAGTAAATATGGAGCTGGAAGAGAGGTGACACAAAAGGAAATTAACTTACCTCTGCTCAAGGAAGTGGAAGTTCATATGATCAGAATAACAGGAAGAGCCAAATTCAGCAGGAGAATTAGAGGAAGAATTCAGAAGAGGAATGGATAGTAAGTAAAGAGGAGAAAGACAGTTCATGGGCTTTGGCTTCAAAAGGTAAGGGAAAAGGATGGATTTAGCATTAGAAAGAGGGAAAAACCCCCAACCAAGTGAGAAAGCCTCAGTGCAGAGGGAGCTGAAGAGTCAGGACTAAGGCAGAACTGTGACATGGAAAGTTTAGAAAAGTTGTCAGCTCTGACAAAGAAAGTGTTAGGAGGGAGGAAAACAGCTTTGTGCCAGAGAAACCAAATCTGAGGGAACAGCCAGACATTTAGGAGGAAAGGGTTGCTGAGGGAGAGAGCTGGAGATGACAGAGGAAAGAAGGAATGATTTGTGCAACACAGAAAGAGGCCTTGGGTCCATTAGCATCAAGCCCCAGCTTCTCAAGGGTGTTCACACTGAAGCAGTGCCTGATTCATTCCATTTTATTTTACTTGGTGACCAAGAGCCAAGACAGTAGGAGAGAGAAGGCTTAAAACTAAAAGGCAAGGTGTTTGACTTGTCCAGTTTCCCTCTCAGGCACCCAGAAACCAGCACAAAGCAGTAACACCATGGATTGAGCCGGAGAGGTGGCTCAAGCAAAATAAACCCCAATCTGTGCACATGTGACAACAAAAAAATATCTTAACAGGAGCTGGGAGATTCAGTGCTCCTCTTCTTATCCATGGGTAGTGACAGTGCCCAGATTGACACACCATGACAGAGGCTGAACTGCTAAATAGGAATTGTTGGGTGCTGGGTCCCTGCATGCAGCCACATTTATTACAACCCCATGTTTAATGTTCACAAACCATTAGATACATGTATATTTATGGTTTGATAATCAGCTGTCATTAACAGATGAGTAAACAACATAATGTTCGTATTTAGGAGGAATATGCAAACTAAAGAGGAACTGCCAATTCCTAAGAACATTTATTTTCTGTACACTTAATGGGGGGGAAGGAGGCGGAAATACTCTGTCTGTAAATTAATTATGGGATATTGGCAATGCCTCCACTACTGTACCACTGTAATTATCCCATCTCTGTGCGTGGGACTGTAGTCATGCACCCCCAGCTATTCACATCCATGGGAGTTAGGAATATACCCAGTGTGCATTTCCTAAGTTAAAATAATTTTTACTGTTTCTCTGAACTCAGAAGAGCAGAGAAATGATGATCTTCTCAGCCGGTGCCGTGCCAAGATGGTGAGACCTTCTGCCCTACTCCCTTTGTGTAAATGAAACATGTTTCAAACTTCAGGAGAGGGTGGAAACTTCCCCCCATGGGAAATGCCAGTTCAAGTAGAGCTGCTTGAGTTGACTGGGGATTTCATGCAGTTTTGCAGAGCTCCTCTATTTTCTTACACATTTGTTGTTATCCATCAACTATGAGCAGAGAAGACCACGAAAACACATTTGTAATCCCTCCACAAATATTCCTGAGCTGAATATGGTCCAACACAGTTGTCAGTCCCTGGCAACATCTTTAACAACCCCTGACACTGCTTTGCATCCAGAGACACTTTATAAAATGTATCATTATCCTATTTTTATGAGGGAAACTGAGGCACAAAGCAGGACGGGACTTACCCAGGAAGGGGGGAAAAGAAGTAGAGAATTATAAGCAAAGATCATGTCTGGAAGTAATAGATTTACAGTGATGAGAAGATGCTTCACTGGTCATGGCTGACAGAGCTGGAAGAAATCAAGTGTCCAGCTAGGGATGAGGCTGGGAACAGAGTCCAGCATCCTGACTGTCATCTCCCCACTCTCCTACCAGTTAGGCCACATGCTTGAAAAATGATCCATGTATTTATAACCATACGGATACTTGACAAATAGCAAATTAACATTAAGAGTAGTTTCCCGGACAACCTAACCAACTTTCCCCTCAGCTGATACTTCCCCTGCCTTATAAAATTAGAACATTTTGCAATCCCTTTTGTAGATGGAAAGAGATCCTGTACAGATGCAGCAATTTGGCAGGTTATCACACCAGGGTTTTCAGCGTGAGATAGCACAGCCTCTCCAGCTGCTGAGGATCAGTCCCTTCAGCAGAACCAAAGTCACTAATCCCGTGCTCCCTCCTGCCCATAGCCAGGCTTATTGGGGAGGATTAGCTCGTTGTCCAGGGGTAATTTTCTCAAATAAATGGGTCAAAGCCTGTGCTGGCTCCCCTCCTGCAGCCTGCTGAGTTCAATGGCTTTGCTCAGAGCACAGCCTGGTTCCTCATTTCCATCGAGATCCTTGGGCCGTGGCTGAATAACTGGAAGTGGCAGGTGAAGCCGAAGGTTTTGGCTTTGTTTTTCGTGAAGAAGGGATGAGTGCAGCAGAACAACATATGGTACAGTGCTGGGCTAAAAATGATTTACTGGGAAACTGGTGCTTCATTTCTGTCTCACTGCAGCCACATACACTAATGTAGTGGTGTAACTATTCATCTAATAAACTGCTAATATTTATTATTAATTGAACCATTTAATCTAACAGTGGATTAGGGGAAGGCAAATGTAGGACTTAATGACTCTGCTGATTGGTATAAATTTTAACACTGAGCTTGGGCTGCATAATACAAATTGTGTTCCTGCTGCTGATAAATACCTTGTGACTGGAAGAAACTGTACCCGAGCAAAACTTGCACTGGCTATCAAGAGGTTTTTTTTTTTTGTTGGTCTTTCAGTGAACAGTGTAGGATTTAATTCCAAAAGATGAGGTCACTGTCACCAGTGGTTTATTATATTAATGGTCAAGAAAGTGGTTATTAGTAATGTTTGCTTAACTTTAGAGGTCATCTTACATCCAGAATAGCCCCTGAATGGTTTAGTGCCGCTGTGATAACTGAAGTGCAGGATAACAAACCATAATTATCTTGCACTTCTAACCAAGTCCCCTGTGTTGTCTGAAAATCCATCATTGCCAGGACTATCTCCAGCCCACCCACTGTTGTGAACAGCTCTGAATTCCTGGTTTTCTATAACTGGAAGCAGGGACACACCCACATCTTATTGGAGATAAATATCTCCTTAGCATTCAATCTTGTTTCCCAGGCACTGCTGCATGGGAGTTTAGGGATATTTCATTTTGGACTGGAGGGATGCTTCAGCTCTGCTACCTTTCAAAGCTTTGTAGTCAGAAACAGTGTCTGTATCCTGGGGAGAAATTAATGGAAAAGCCCAAACATCCTAATGGGACATATCTTGCTCTAAGCTCTTGGAGGACCTGAGATCGTAGACTTTATCATTGTGACATTATGGGCTTTAGACAAGCTATTTTTAGAGGTTTCTTTAAAATTTGATCAGTTATAATTTTCCCTTCATGGTTATAATTTTCCCTTTCTTGTGAGCTCTGTAGCTAAGACAGTAACTCTTGGAAACATGGCAGCACCCTTCCTAAGTGGGTTATAAAACCCCTCCTAATTAGAAATAGTCTTTCAAACATTTGCAAATTAATTTTTAGTGGTTTTTTTCTTACACATAGGACATATGGTGATGTTGTGTGGCTCTTGGACATTTGAACTTGAGTGAGTTATTGCTGCAGTTCCAAAATTTCACGCTGAGAAAATTCTGATGCCACATTTGTGACGAAAATTAAGGGCATATTGTCATCCTTGGCTTTCCCACCTTAGGCCTTGCTGAAGTTCAGTGTTAGTAGAGAGTTTGGTTCACTCTTCATCTTCTAGAGAAGCAGAAAACAAAGCATTGAGTTCATCTTCCATTTGGTGTGTGCCCTCCCCTAATTTGCTCTCCATTTTCTCCAGCTGAAGGAAATGCCCTGTAAGGATGTGTTAAAGAAACTGGAAACCTATCAGGGAAATCTATCTTTTTGTTTCCATCTGCTTGTGGAAAGTGAGCTGAGAGAAAACCTTTTTTCTTACCCTCATGGCCTCTGCAGGTCAGGGGAAGAGAGAAATTGAAGAAACAAAAAGCTGAGGCTTGAATTAGAAGAAAAGGAAGAATTGGTGTAAAGATTAAAGCAGGGTGGAAAGAAAGTAGAAGAACCTCTCCAAGAAAGAGCTGAACTCACAGATTGCTCACCTGTTTGAGATATAAATGCGCTGGGAGTTTTGGCAGAAGTTGCTTTATAAACTTGCCCTGTTTAGGGGCTCTCTTGATCTCACTGCAGTCCCCCTACTGACACAACTACCTCCTCACCTTTCCCGGTGTTATCCCACACCTTCTGCCCTTCACAATCCCAAATTAGCTGAATCTGGAAGAAAACGCAGCTAAGAGAGTCCAGTGGGAAAAATGAAGGGAAAGAGTTCAGCAGGAGGACAGACAGATTAGGAAGATGATGCAGAGGGAGAATTAAAGGGGAAGAAACTCTGATATACAAAAAAAAAAATCAGGATTTGAATATGGAAATCTGAGAAAGGAAAGACTCAGCAAAATATCCTCAGTATCAAGTAGTTACTGTCAAATTGTGTTTTCTGGGGGATCTTCAGAAAAAGTCAAAGGGGTGCAACATGTTACAGAATATTTTGGTGTTCATCTGGGACAAATGCTGAGAGTCCCAGTCACTGCTGCTCTGGCACAACCCCAGCTCCGCCCTCAGCTGCACTGGATATCTGAAAGTCAATCAAAAATGTGGCTCCATGCTCCCCAAACCAGCACAGAGTACTTCCCTCACTCAGCCAGGCTGGGGTCCTTCCACAAGAACCAGTTCCCCGGTGCAGACGGAAGCAGCTCTGGGCGAAAACTCCCTCACCTCGGAAAGTCTGAACTACAAACCAGTTTTAGGAACTGGTGGTGAGGGAACCCACAGCTCTTGGTTGGCCCAGCACAAGAAAAAAGCTCAGTGTTTGCTGCTAACAGGTTTTGCTAAATGCAGATGTAATTATCAGGTCAGAGCCTGCATCTCCTTCACCCATGGAAATGGCCAAAAATTTCCTGATCTCCATGGAAACACACAGGTTTACACCATGTCTCCCTCTCAGCCAGTTTTGTTCTTCCTTCTCTTAGTGCTGGGTGGTATTTTACAGGTGTTCTCTTGCTCCTCATGCTCATTTATGTTGCCAGGTTGTTTCAGCTCTCAGTTTTTCTCCTGCCCAGCAACAGAATGGGGCCATAAAAATTTACTTTCTTGTTTACATCCACTCAGCAATTTATAACAAGAAAAGTGGGAAAAAGCATAAGCAAAGAATCAGTGCTGCGTTTAATAGTTAAGCATAAAAGTAATTCTTAAACAATATTTTTATTTCACTTTTAATGAGAGAGCAGAAATACCACTACTGGGTTTTTAAGGCCCATAAGGTGTTAGTACTCTTGTTATCTCTGATGTTCATGGCCTCTTGCACACTGTTTATGCTGGGCATTATTTTTGGCAAAGCAGTATGGCAAATGCCTGGACTGGGATTCCTTGGAACGAATAAAAGATTTATAGTGGAAATTCTACAAGTAATATCTTGTTATAATACATTTCTGTGCTAACTGCAAGTGACAAGTGATTGCTCAGACTTGTTCCTGCAGCTACCAGGTTTTCGTCTTTAATCCTATATTGGTTCTACAGGAAAGAAAAAAAAAAAGAAATACAAGGAAAGCTGTCTTTTCATTTATTTTATCTTGCCTCTATAGAATATTTTCATGGTAAATTCAATATACTTTGTCCAAAATGTAAATGGAATGTTCAATATATTTTTAACTCAAACACTGTTTAAACATTAAAATCCTCTTTTGCAAATGCCATTGTGATAGAGGTTCAAGACTTTGCAGGGGCTTAATAACTTACAGGGAGGAAAAAGAGGCCAGTTTGGTACTTAGGACTTGGCTTTAGAGGCTTCACTTCCTTGCTGTGGTGGGACTGTGTGTGTCCTTTCCCTGTCCATGAACTGGACCCTGTGTGCAGTGGGTGCTCTGCAGTCTGTGGGGCAGGGAAAAAAGGGAAATGTTAAAAAAAGACACAGTTAGGAGAGCTGCAGGTGGGAAGTGATGCAAATCAGCAAAAAATAATTTGAAATCTTTTATGTTTGGAATATGACAACCAATGTTTTGGGGCCATCAGCGTAGAGCTTGGGAGCTTTGTGTGTGCTGGTTCCACTCTTGGCTGTGTGAAGTCATGAGGCACAGTTTGGGCTGTGAATTAGAAAAAAAAAAAATCCTTAAATGAAAGAGGAAAACCACAATGAAGTTGGGACTGGTGACATGGTGACATGTCACTGCACAATGTGGAATATTGGTAGTTGCAGTGCAAACCAGAAAAGGTTGTTGTGCACAAACCATGCAGATACACTGTCCCCCAACTACAGTATTTTCTTTGGGTAGAGGTTACTGCCAAATATTTCCCAGGAATGTACAAGGACCTCCTCAAGTGCCAATTAGCAGCAAACTATCCAAACTAAATTTTCATTTCAGCTCCAAGGCTGTTTTGGCAGTTTATGTCCTGAAGTTGAGTATGCATCCCCTCCATCCCTCTTTCCTCTCTAATCTAAACATAGGATGTTCTCTTTATTACCTCCTCTCAAAACTTGCACAGGATTTTATTTAGCTCCTGTGTGAGAAGAAAATGAAAGGAAGAGAGAAACTGGCCTGGGGTTTTGGGGAGTAAAAACAACCTGGAGAGGCACTTATGGGAAGACATTAAATGGTGTAAGGTGATGCAGTTGGTCACTCAGGGAGCAGGAGCAGTAGCTCAGGAATACCTGGCCTCGTGCTCCATTGCCTTCAGCAAGCCTCCCCATTCTGGGCCAGGAAAACGCTTTCTAACTCAATACCCAGGTTCTTTGCTGAGGTTGCCAAAGGTACCCATTTGGGTCCCAGTGATGCTCTGTGGATGGATGGCTGCTCACCAAAAATCACGTGGATAACACCTGCTGTGTCTGTCAGCTTTTATTTCTACCAGATGTAATTGGATTTAAGAGGTGACACAGAAGTGTGAGACAATCTGCCTCTTTAGATGGGATCTCCTGGACACAATGAAAACTTCTGAACCTTGGTCTATCCTTTTGTTAATCACCTGTTTCAAGACTCCCATCTTTCTTTTGGATTTCTCACTCTGATTTATTCCCACCCAAACCTTTTTTACAGAGCACACAACTCACGTCTCCATTTGCTTCTGTTTTCTCTTTTACATTTTTCTTGTCATACTTGATCCCCAAATTTTCTCCAAGCAGAATTATTTCCAGAGCCACTGGCTTTTTCTTTGCAGGCTGTGTTGCAGTAGAAGGTTGTATCATCATTGTGTCTTCTCGGTTCCAGCTAAAAGCTGGGCTCATTGGTTGTATGGATTTATTGGTTTGTGGCCAAAATCAATCTGTGCATATGTTTAGCGTGCTGTGACACAGTTACCAGTTTTTTAAAGCAGTAGTTTCTCTGACAGCTTGGCTCAGTGTCCTCTGGATAGTATTAATTTGCTGCAGAGAGAACTTCCTATGGAGTCACAAAGGCTTCCAAGCCTCCAGAGTCCAGACTGAGCCCAGGGCTGTATCCGTAGCACGGTCCTGCTCTCAGGTCTCTTCTCAGAGCCCAATCTGCAGTTCAGGCACAGAAATGGTGGCTCAGATTTCTCCATCCCCACATTGTATCTGCTCTCTCATTCCCATCTCACACTCCTGCCTTTGTGCACAACCAAACAGAGCAGGCAAAGCTCAGAAGGACGTTCACCTTGCTGCACAACAGCAGTTTCCCCAAAGCAGCAAATGCCATTGCGTTGCCCTGGCTCTTGGTTTCATTCCTTCTGTGTATCCATGGCTTTGCCAGCACTGTACATTAGGAAAACCATCATAACTTCCCTTCCAGACTGGTTTTGGTGCACACAACAAGAGCAACACCAGGCTTGTCTGCAGAGAAGCCCCTGCCATGGGCCCCCCTCCACAGAAAAACAATTCCATGCAGGGCTTGGTTAGCTCTGTCTTGGCTTCTCAGAGACTTTCCACTGGTTGTCAACCTCCTTCCTCAGGCAGGTGGTTCTGAATATCTCACAGTAACCTTGTGGTGGATATTTCTCTATTTGTTCATCTTTGAACTGACACTGAAAGCACTGTTGGAAATACACTTTAGCCAAAGATTGTTTAGGTCAATTGTTCCTTCTGGTATTAAAGTTATGAATCATCTTGGCATCAAGGTGTGACCTTTCCTCTTTACACCATTATGTCACCAAAAAGAAGGCAGAAATGGAAATAGGAAGATGATTGCAATAAATTTCTCACCACTGATATAATGTCTCATGTGCACCAGGAGTTTTGTACTCGTAAACCTCATCTTCCTTGGCACGGATCCACACTAAACTTTGTTTCTACTAACAAAATCCAACATTCCTTTTTTCCAGCACAGCTTTCTCGGCATCATAAACCACCTGCTGGACTGAGTTCTCTGAAGTGACAGTGCAGAGATTCCCATCCAAAACTGATACAGGCAGTCCGAAAAGCTGCGCTCCTGCAGAGCAGAGTCCCCACAGGAATGATCTTTCCAAACATAATGTTTTGATGTTTCTTGTCCAGAGGCAACAGTGGATAAAAACATTTGAAAAAAATCTAAAGTGTAGATAACAGTGAGAGAATAATAAATGTCAATTCTTGATCTCTATCTGCTTTGGAAACAGTTAAATTTGCAGAGCAGAAACTCAGTGCTGGTTATTTACTACAATTCTCATCTCTCACAAAAAAAAAGAAAAAAAGAAAAAAAAAAGATTTTCCCCTACAATAAAATCTCTTGAAATTAAATTTGACACTTCAGAGTCTGAAATAAACTCTATTTCAAATAAAATTGTATCTTTGGAACAATATACATCAAAATACAGAGGAAAATTGCAGGGAGATTATGATAGGATTAAGCTATTTCCTGAGCAGAGCGATAGCGCTGCAGCCCTGTCAGGAGCTCTCCTCCTGGATAATGTGGTTGTTCAGCATAAAGCAGAGCTCCTGAGAGATGCTATTCCCTCTCCTATCTGCCAACTGGAGTGGTGTTAAAAAAAAAAAAAAAGATGCTACCAGGAATTTGTCACCTGGTATTTTGCTTTGTTTTAGTTTCACTGAGCTCGGGTGGATCGTGTTTCCCCGAGCTGCGTCCCCCAGCTGAAGAGCCACCCCCAGGGACCCCGTGGTGGGGTTCTGGGTGCTCATGGAGGTTTCAGGAGAGAGAAAAGTGCTTTGAGTGACTCTGAAACAATACTTTGCTTTATGTGAAGGGCAAGGAGAGTGGGAAGGGAGGGTTAGCAGGTGAAAGGGGGGCACAATGCTCTGCCAGAACACCTGGATGCAGCTGTTTGACTCTCTCTGCAAGAGAGCAAGGAGGGCTCCCTGTCACCCACCTTCTGTGCTCCTCAGACACACTTCCTACAGAACTGGTGCATTAGCAGGATTTAATCCAGTATAAAAACCTCCTCTGTCTTGCAAACCCCTTCTCCCATTAATCCAGAAGATTTTACAGCATCTGAGTGTCAGTCAACCATCAAAATGTACATGTAAAATGGTAATGGACTGTTTAACTTTCAAAGAAACTTGTGGTTTTCCTTTGCTGTAAGAACTCCTGGGAGCACAGAAACAGCCAGCTTTGTGTAATGGCAATCCTGTGGCTAGTGTTCCCAGACCTCAGCATTGTTTCCCACTAACCTTTTTAAAGAAAGATAAGTCATGTAATTCCTTGTCTGGGAGCAGGATGTGCCTGCACATTGGGAAGCTGTGCTATCCCTGACAGAATCAGCAGTGCCAGTAATGTGGCCATAACTCCTAAACTGGGCTGGTGCTGGTGTGCAGGGCGTGGTTTTGCTGTGACGGGGCAGGAGGAACCTTCCAGGTGTAGCTGGATCCACAGGCAGGATGCTGTGCCATGGTGCTTGCACCTGGAGAGCATTCCTGCAGGGAAAGAGTGTTCCTGTGCCCAGAGAGCATTCCTGCACCCAGAGAGCGTTCCTGCATCAGCTTGCCTTTCAATAATTAATAAGAATTGGACTTTCTTCGGAGCAGTGAAAAATGTGATTCATGTTGAAATGTTGAAATCCCTCTTCCGTCTCTACTCCCAAAAATGTCAATATTTTGTGATGTTTTATTTTTTGATAACATTATACATATGGCTCCCCAGTCCAGTGTGATAGAAATCTGAGAATTAGATCATTTGATTAAAAAAAAGAAGCAAAGCAGGTTTACCCTAATTTCTACTTAACTATTCGTAGGGGGCTAATTATTGTGAACTTTTGTATCATGATTTCATGTAACTTATTTAAGGAAAAAAAATGTATTTATAATCTGATTCCTCTATTTTCACTAATCAAATCATTTGCAGTAATTAATTTTCAGGATTAATAAAAGAAAAAGGAAGAAACCACAGGAGACTAACTCTATATTTTAAGCATTCATTAGGAGCTGCTGCCATTTACATTTAACTTTGTATTCAGTTTGTAACTATATGTTGTGGCTGCCCCATCCCTGGAAGTGTCCAAGGCCGGGTTGGACAGGGCTTGGAGCAACCTGGTCTCTAGTGGAAGGTGTCCCTGCCCATGGCAGGGGGTGAAAGGAGATGATTTTTGATGTCCCTTCCAACTCAAGCTGTCCTATGATTCTTGGGATAAAATTAACACATAGCAATATTTTAATATCTTGAATTTACAGAGCACTTTGGATATACACAAACCCCCCATGGATTTTTCCTTCTCCAATAGAATCAGGTTTCTGCCCTGCCATCACATGAGAACTCCACCTCGTAAACCACTAAACTGTCACACTAATCCAAATTTCCCCTCTCCAGATCATATGAGTGGAATCCTGCCGCTGCAGCTCAATTCTCAGGTCTCACTTTTAACAGCTTCAGAATGTATTTCCAAAACACTCCATTCGATTTAAGCAGGCAACTGGTTCTGTGGAAATCAGCTGGTACAGTGGGAGTTTTACCCTTGGATAAAAAGAAATTGCTGAATTCTCTCTGAGTCTGATAACTGACATTCTAGATCCCTGTTTGCTGTTGATGTGGACAATATGTTCTCTGTAATACCCAACATACAGGTACCATCTCTCCCTGGAATGGAGAGATTCCCTGCCCCACGGAATTTACTTTCTAGCAGTGGTTAGTTGATTCAGTATTTGCTGAATTTATTAAAACCCATTTTTGGTTTGATCAAATAAACTTCCACTTGCAGCACATCTGTAGTGAAAACAGTTTGTGGTTCTTTTGGGTTGATAACCCAACTTACAAGACTTGTTCACCTAAAATAAGTGTTGAGGTAGAGGTGTGTGACTTCAGCCCAAGTATTCAATGAGTGTATACAAGACATAAAATCATCACAGGTTTGGGTTGGAAGGGACCCTAGAGATCATTTAGTTCAAATTGTTATTGCAGCCATCAAAAGGTCACATGTTGTTGTCACAGAGTGACAATTGTTTTGTAAGGAAATACATTTAATACTTCTAAAGTAAGATCATCATGTTCCACTTCAACACCAAAACCACTGCAAATATTTATAAATTCAGTAGAGCTCGAGGAAAGAACATGCACATGCTTGAAATAAAAGAGCTGTAGTGGCCAGCCCTGATCACAACGATAGTTTTACCCTTCCAAATGCTTTCACCTGCCACACTGAAATATTTCTTGCAGAGGAGAGAGGCCTTCTGAAAATGCCACCAGCTGTCATTTGGACATAGTTCCTGTGTTTGTTAGTGGGCATTTACACAACAAGGTCGCTGCTTATTCTCCTTCCAACACTTCGGTTTCCCAATGAAGCCAACATGAGTTACACCATAAAGATGTAACACTTGTTATGTCACTTCAGACCAAAGATTCCTGTAGGCCAATATCCTCATGTCTGCACTGCTACAGTGGCCAGCAGAGGAGACTTGGTAAAAAAGAATAAGTAGAGTAAAAACAAGCAACACCAAGTCATCTTTCCACTGGAATATGCTCCCAGCTCCTAAGGAATTTTAGGGACTTCCACAGCCCTGCTATTAGAAATTATAGTCCTAAATCAATTATTTTCATGTCCTATAGGCAAAAAAAGGTCTGTTTTCCATTCCATTATTATGTTCCACTAGAGAGAGCAGAGCAACTATTACTATTTTAGCAGAGTCCTGCAGATAGAAGGTGCTATTGAACTGCAATGCTTTTCCTACCAGCTGGTGCACGTTGCAGGCGCAGCTTTGCTCCTAAGAAATGAGAGTTGCAGTCTTTGCAGGGGAGAAAGTGTTTATTGACTCCATTTTTCCAAAGAAATGGAGCATAGCTAGCCACCAGCATTTGCCCCTGCTTGCACTGGTGAGGCTGTGTCCTTTCTCAAACCATTCCCACCACCCTGTATTGATGCACTTCAGAGCAGTGTATTAAAAGATGATTAACATCTTTCAGATGCTTTCTTCCTCCTGCCCTCCCTTGTGTAAGCAGAGTGGTGTTTTATTTGGAAAGGGTTTGTTTCTGTTCCTAATGTATAAGCTGCTGAGCCTTGGTGACTGAGAAGGCAAGTTCGGGAGTACATCTTGTGCCTCCACTGGAAGGTGTTCGGGTTTCTGATTGCTGTTATTTCCCATGGGAGCTGGCTGTCAGAATTATCTGCCACAGCATTATGTAGTGACTTGCAAGGATATTATACCTGGGATTGTGGATCTTACCAGCCATGCTGGAACCTTTGGTGTTTTAGCAGAAATAGCTGGGGTGAAGATCATGTCTGAACACCAGGGCATAAGTCAGAGCCAGGCTCTTATCTCCTTCCATACCAATCACTTCTACTTAATTTAGGTATAAATTCTCATCCATTAAGCTTTGTAAATTCCAGGAACAGGTTAGGAATTAGTATCCCAGATTTACATATGGAAATCCAAAGCCGTGTAGAATCCATTATCCAACATCATATGGGAAATAAAGTACAGATTTCCTGATGTCCATGAGGTTGTCCTCTCAGCCAGTTATATGACCCTGGGTTATAATGAGCATTTAATGGAGACAGTGATAGAATAGGATGGATAGCAAAGTTGCCAGTTCATATAGTAGAAGATTCCCATAAGTATGTAAAGGAGTACCCAGCTCCTTGTGTCCGATACTGGACGATTCCTGCCCCAGTGAAGCCAGGACATTGCAGGCAGTAATGAACGACCAGGAGCAAAACCTCACCTTAAGGACAGACATTTATCTCCTCAGCTATTCACTGATCAATTCCAATTGTCAGCATGTTCCCCCTGCACTGATTTGCATGGATTCATACTGCAGTAAGTGCACAAGGTACAGGAAGATTTTGCTCTCATATGCAGAGGAAAGCGGGAGCTGTTGACTAAGTGTCAACTTCTATGGAGTGATATTGCCAAGTGGAGAGAAGAGGTTGTAACAGCAAAAGGCAGGATATAGGAGGGGGATTTTTAGTCCCAGCTGAAATATATGGAGTGATCCTCTGTTCATTTAACAGGCCCAGCAGTTTGATGAAAGTGAGACAAACCAGAAGAACAGCAATGATAAAAAACACCAGACTTGATAAAGAAATAAGAAACTTCAAAGCCAGTGAAGTGCTTTCCCCTCCTCTGCTGCACAGCCTGTGCAGGGAAGAGAGGGAATGGGAGAGAGAGATCTCCTGAAGGAGCAGAGCTGATTAAAAGTACATCTCCCTTGTCACACAGGGTGATGTTGTTAACACATTTCCTTAAACCCCTGTGCACTGACTTGAGGCTGGAAGGCTCCTCGCTGAAACTGCAGCGTGCCGCTTGTACCGGAGCCAGTGTGTTAATAGAGAGATCTATAAGTGTTGGCAGCCTCCCTCCATTTTCTCATGGAGAGACAGCTACATCCCAAATTCCATGCTAGGCCTGTGGCTGGCTCTGAACTGGACAAGGAGACCAATTTTGGAGCTGCTGCAGAGTCAGTGCTTCTGTCGCAGCCCTCAGCTGCTGCTCTGGAGCTGGAGGCATCGTGATGGTGTGGTGGGAAGGAAGCATTTATCCTACTGAATAATTACCTGCTTGTAACAACAGACTTCTCTCTCCTGAGCCATCAGTCTGCAATCCTTCACCAGCATTAAATTAACTGGGGAAGGAGCTGCGAAAGTGTCTGGAGAATATATAGGAAAAGTTCAAAAGTTTAGCGTGCTGTGGAGATTGCAAGTTCACTGCATAGCCAGAGGGAACCACGGGATTGTTCAAGTTGGAAAAGATCTCTGTCATCATTGAGTCCTAATGTTAACCCAGCACTGCCAGGGCCACCATTAACCCATGTCCCCAAGTGCCACATTTACATGGCTTTTAAATCCCTCTAGGGATGGTGACTCCCACTGCCCTGGGCAGCTGTGCCAGGGCTGCAGAGCCCTTTGGGAAAGAAATTTTTGCTAATATCCAACCTAAACCTCCCCTAGCACAACTTGAGGCTGTTTCCTCTCATCCTGTCACTTGTTACGTGGGAGAAGAGACTTATCCCCACCTTGCTACGATGTCCTAAAGTCATGGAGAAAACTTATTTAGAAACAAAACTTATTATAGCTGAAAGAAGTAAGGAAAGATAAAGAAATGTCAGCAGAATTCTAGTTCTAAGTGTGGAATCTATTTTTTAGTTATTTTTAGTAAGAAATGAAGTCCATTTCTTATGGAAGACCAAATATTAAGATTTTTCCAAGGCTTCTGCAAGGTTTCTGTGAAAAAACATGTGAAGTATGGAGTATGAATGCTGACAACTAAAATACCAGAAGAAACTGGAGCCCAATAATTCTGCAATACTAATGCAAAACTCCAGTGGAAATCAGTGCACAAAAATAAGTCTGATAAACTTAATTTTACACCAGCATCCTTATCTATAAAATTCTTCATTTTTAATTAAAGATAATGTGGGTATACACTCTACACAAACAGAAAGTACACATCATTAATTTTTGTAGATATTCACCAATACTTTGAAAGCTTCATTATACTTTGTCATGCTATGGACACCTATCCTGGGCCCATCAGGGTACAGTAGTCAGAGGACTGAAAATGCACATTCACCAGTTTAAAAGCCTGATGATGCCTTGAAGATCCTACAGATCCTACAACTGCTCAAAGAGGATGTCAAACCCATGTGGGATGAAGAGACCTTGCTGTGGTCAGACACTGGATTCATGGCTTAGTTGGGAATAGGTGCAAGGCTTTACCTCCCTGCCCCAGACAACATGTGTTGAACCACAGGAGGCAGTCCTCAGGACAGATACCTTTCTTTTGATCTTTTATCTTGTGTGTAGGCTCTTTGTACATTTTGGGTCCTGCAGCTGCTCTTAGATGTGAGCTTTTGCAGTAACAGGAAGAGCCCTAGAACTCTTCTCCCATTTTAACATCACTGCTGATAAATGTGTTCTGATGGACTCCTCGGTTTCTCATTCATGGAGATATTTAGTGCATTCCTTTAATGGTTGGTGATGCACAAATCGGTTTTAATATCAATAATGAACAATTTGGATGACATTCAGCTTCAAGATCTGCCAAAAAAAAATTTGCTACATGTCAGGATTTATTGAGTACAATACATTGAGGTTGCCAAAGAGGCTGGAGTTCCTTCAGCAGAAAAGCAAACAGATGGTCCCAGGAAAGTGAGCACATTCTTAAACCCTGAATTGCATTTGGACAGAATGGAGCCACATCTGCCAAAGCCTGCTGGCCAGAAGTATGGCGGAAGGGAGCCATCAGAAACTAATGTGACATTCCTCAAGCTCTTTCACTTAATATTGATATTAGTAATCTAACAGGAATGTTCCAGAATTGCCAGGTGTCCTTTCAGTTGGCCAATTTAGGGGAAGGAGACATGATTAACCGTTAGTAACTGGATACACACAGGCACTGCGGTCTGAAGTGTTCACTGCTAAATTTATCCTTCTAGGTCATCCGTGTCCACCTGGCCTGGGGCTGAAGTGGTAGGCTCTCCTCATTTCACATAATCTGGTTCTGATTTCTGCTGCCACGAGCCAAAAGGTAATCTTGCAAATGTGCATGTCCCTCTGAACCAGTGGGGTGAGAGAAGATGCCAGACCTGGGAGTGCATAGCAGGATTATTCTGGAGATCTTCTCAGGCTTAACACGGCCAGGGGTTCAGGATCACAGATCAGGATACAAGGATATGGCAGGAAATATATAAACTGTAGGAATCCTAATGGATTTGTGCCTGTGCAGTGTTTTGTAAATACAAGCTACAGCATAAGGGAATTTTTCTTCAGCTGTATTTAAACAGCCAAGTGGTACCAGGGTGACACTATATGGGAGGGAGACACATCCTCTGGTTCAAACAAAGTCTTCAGAGATGTGAGATGCAATTCTAGCTCTTGGTATAGCTTTGTAAAGAGTACAAAGTCTGCTCCATGACTCAGCTTCCCATCATAATACAGGGATCATAATACCTCACAGGACTTCCATAGAATTAAATTTAACAATAAACACAAAATGTGAGGTCCTTGTATGAAAGGATCTGTAGGAATGTACTAACTGGGCATCACAGTGAAGAAATCACATCACTGATATGGTGGAAGAAGTTGTCTGGAGAGCAGAGAACTCTCTTAGTGGTCAGGATAAGACACCTAATACCCTGAGGGAGTTGTACAGATGGTGAAATGTTGGAGAAATGTTGAAGTTCAGTTTGAGACTGGCACATAAAAGGATGTGCCAGAGGAGGCATTTCAGTAACTGCAGTCAAACAGAGTTTATTCCTTCTTATATACAAAAAATAATAAAGTGGATTTCCCTTTTTTATTTCCTATCCCAGAGCTGGCACACGGAGCAGTGGTGCAGCAAATCTCACACAGACATGAGTGTCAGGACTCGTGGTTAGTTCTCAGATGATGCCAAGAGGAGTGGGGGTTTTGAGCTCCATCTTATCCCTCTTCTCTGCACCTTCCCCCCAGCAAGTCTGGGTACACCTTTGGATAAATTAAAACTAATGTTCCCAACGAACTGGAAGAGGAGCAGGGTTGGTGTCTTTGGTAAGTTTGAGGTTTCTCCCTGAACTGTGCCTGTCCCAGACATTTCTGTGGCGTGGCTGTTCTGCCCGTCCTCTTACTGGTGTCTTAGGAAATACACACCTGTGCCTTGACTGCTGTATAGGTATTACTGCTTGGGATCTTCTTTAGGGTGGCAGTGCTAATCACTGCCAGGTCCCTTATGTACCTCTCCATGAGTCTCTCCAGCCTAGAACAGGTGAATTCATCCTCCCCATCTGATCACGGCTCTCACTACTTCCCACCTCGGCCTGTGTTCACCTCCCTGTAGAGAGGAACAGCGTGTTTGTGTCACAGGCAGAAAGCCTCCAAGTGGAAGTGCTCACAAACTGGGTGCAATGAGGCCTTTCATCCTCTGCCTCCAGCCCCTGCAGTGACAAATGCAGCATGAACTGCCTGAGCAAAGCCTCCCACTGCCATCAGGGCGAGGGGAGGGTGCTCAGCACCTCGGAGGTGCACACAGATCTTCCCACAGTGGCACCAAAGCAGCTCCCCTGCCAACAGGAAAGGAATAAAAGCTCTCAGTTGCTCATGTTCATGTGATGGGGAAATGGGTGAGACCTCCTCACCCATCAGCCCTTCTGGCTGCAAAATCCCTGAATAGGCCTCTGTGCTTGCTGGGGTGTTTCATGTACACGTGGGGAGCCTGTTTCATCTCTGCTTTAACTTTGCTGTCATCAGTGAGTTACACCAAGGATAAATTTGGCCTTTTCACTGTGTTTTGTACTGTAATTCAGCTCCTCCTTTGTTTAAAACTTTTGGCAGCTTGATATAAGTGCCACATATGTATAAAATGCATTTTTTGAGCAAAGAAAAATATGCTAATATGCATATTCCTACTTAGTCTCTTTCTTGTTACCAGTTAATCAATCACACAGAATGTTTGTGACACTTATTAAAGGGAATGAGCAGATAAAAGCACATGACTTTCATTTATGAGACCCTGATAAGTTGGAAATACAAAGGATCTTACCAAAGGGAGTCAGTGTATACTAATGGGTAGAACAAAGAGCTGATAATGAAAAAGACATTCAATGTGGATCCCGGTTCTATTAACTCCCTTTGTGATCTTGTGTAACTAAGCTATTCCCCACACTTTATACATGTGACCAGCTCCAATCTGGAGGCCATGCTTCAGTGGAATATCATTAGGCCAATCATTCTTTTAAATAAAATACTTCTGTGCTGTCAGCTTTTAATTGCTATCAGCCAGAAATCCAGATTAAAATCCTGGAGCCTGGATCGGGGAAGATTATGTTTTTAGTCTGTGTTCAGATGCAGCTTCAAAAGGAAAGCAAATCCCAAATGCGGTGAATATTACTTATCTTTTTTTTCTCCTTCTCCATTTTCCTTGTGTATTCAGACTGAGTGGCAAATCTGCAAATCTTTATTCCACCTGGTTGTGGGGTATAAAGTGAGCAATTTGCTCTTCAGTTGAAAACTTGGAGGCTGTAGATAAATAACCCCCTGGAAATACCAACTTGAGGAGCAGAATGGGTATTGATCCAACATGCAGTGTTTCTCAGAACATATTACTTTCTTTTATCTGGGGGGAGCAGGTCTTTCCAACAGCAGGGATGCTGTCCTGGTGGCAGATGCTCCAGCACAGGCAGTGCAGAGGTGAGGGAATTGTGCTGCCTTTGCAAGGCTGGAGGACACCCAGCATTCCAGCCCAGTTGCCATGGGCTTGTCCAGGTGATGCTTATTCCAGTGCATCTCAGCAGGAGGGACTCCAGCAACTCTCACAGACTAATTGACATCTTATGCATGTTTTTCCTTACATATCCCAACTCCAAATGTCCTTGTCATGGAGTGGGAAAAGAGGTGGCAGCCATTTCAGTGTTTTTAGCAATATTGTGAAAGTGGAGCAGGCAGATCTTAACCAGGGCTTGTCTCTGAGGCACAGTCCCACTTCTGGGGATGAGTAAATTCACAGAATCACTGGATCATTCCAGGTTGGAAAGAACCTCTGAGATCATTGAGCCCACCCTGTGCCCGATCCCCACCTTGTCCCCCAGCCCAGAGCACTGAGTGCCACATCCAGTGTTTCCTTGGACACCTCCAGGGATGGGGAACCCACCACCTTCCTGGGAAGTCCCTTTCAGTGCTGCTCTTTTAGTACCAGGACAGTTATTTTCTCTCTCTCATTTCCCATCTGCAAGGCTGGGGATGCCATTTCTAATACTGCTCTGGGAGAAAATGAGCATTGGTATTATTTTTTTTTCTTTTAATCATCATCATTAATGAATCTGTAAATCTATTAATTCAACATGTGGCAGCATAACAACACACAGTACCTTAAATGTGGTTCTTAGGTGGCTGTATGAAACACCTGCTGTTGTTATTTTGACATTTTTGCATATTTTCTAAATTCCTCCCCTTTGGTAGGAACAATTTTGTTCCAAAACTGAGGAGAAGCTGGGAAAGAATGGTGCAGTGTAAATGCTCAGGAATGACTAATTTGGAGAGTTTTTTACAACAAAGAAGTTCAAAAAGCAGTTAAAGGCCTGACTGTTAACAAATGAAAAAAGTAATTTGGATACTACCAACAGTGCAGGAGGTACTTTTATTAGGTAAAGCAATGCAAAAGTTTGGCATGGGTTCAATAATAATAAAAGAGCAACTATAAAGAGTTAATTATCTCTGATCCCTAAAGGAAGTATATCTTTCCTATCATCATTGAGGTCCTTTGTAGTGCAGTATTGGGAAAAACACAGCATTTTGGCTGAAAGCCCAACACCTGGTCTGGGAATCATGTTTTACAGTGGCCAAAGATCATCAGCTTCTCCTAGATAGAGTTCTAATAATGTGAAATTGGGGCTAAAGTTACCTCATTAGTAGCACCACAAGTAAACTCCATGGCATTCTTTTATGGATTACAAAAAAAGAGAAGAGGCTTGGAGTCCTGGTGTTTGCCTTGCTTTGATCTTTAAATAAAAGTATCAGTGTTATTTCCTAAATAAAAAAAAGGTATGGCTGTTGTTGGCCTAACCCTTCCTTGTCAAGTCCCCCTCACTGCAAAAATGGGACATAAGCCACACAGATTCTGCCATTGTGTTATAAAAGGGGAAATTAGGAAGAGGAAAAAACCCTGTAGAGCAATCTGGAAAATGTTTCCTCTTCCACCATTCACTCCAGCTGAGTATTTCTAATGTTTTTGGGGGGGTTTTTTGCCATAAAATCAGATATTGGTGAAATATTTTGATTCACACTGAGCTTGTCCCAGTGGTGCTGCAAGAGCAGATCGACTCCACACTCCTTGGCAGACTGGATGGTGGCAGCCTTGGTGCTTTCTGGTTGACAGGGATTTAAACAGAGAACTTCATGCTTGCCTATGTGTGTGTGGATATATGGATATTGGATATATGGATATATGAATGGATAAAGCAAAGGAGTTTTGAAAGAGCAAATAGTACCAAAAAAAACCACTCCAAAAAACAAACAAACAAAAAAAACCACCTGAGAACTCTAGAGCAGGTACACAAATCCTGCTCCATCCCTGGAAGTGTCCAAGGCCAGGTTGGATGGGGCTTGGAACAACCTGGGATAGTGGAAGGTGTCTCTCCCTTAAAGTCCAGATGGGTTTTAAGGCCCATCTCAATTGTGGGATCTGTAGCATGTTTAAGCATTATAAAAATACACATCATAAAAATACACATGTATGGACACTTTTTGCATGTGACAAGTTGTTACAGTTTGGGGATTTCACTTGCTTTCCCCAGACCAGCAGGGTTGCAGCCTCTTGCCTGAGAACAAAAAGCAGCATATCAAGGAAAGCTGCACAGCCCTGTACAAAGAAATTGCCATTTTTTTTTCTGTTTTCCAGCTGAATAGTTTCATCTTGCTCATATTACCAGCAGAGTGATTAACCTGTAGTCTTCTCTTAAACCTCCCCTGCATTATGCCACCACTGTGAGGCCTGATGAGGGCAGAATAGCCAAGGAAGGTTTTAACAAGGATGATAATCTTAGTGAAGTTCACACATCTCTGGTGGGGAGGGACCCAGCACCCTCCCTCTGCCTACCCCTCACCCCTGCTCCCAGGGGATCCATTGGCAGGAATGAAGTTCACTATCCAGTGCAGCTCCTGGGAGGGAGAGGAGAAGGGAGGTGCCCAAGAGCAAATCCAGACTGAAGATTAGGGCTGTTTGATCCTGAACCAGGACTCATCAGTTTTGGAGGGGGGGGGAAATAAAGTTTAAAAAGAAAAAAACACAACAGAATTTCATTAACAGAATGAGTCAAATGTGGAAAATAATTTCTGCAGTCATTTGCTTTGCTGGAAAATAAGTGTTTCTCTTTAAAAGCAAACGAATAACCCCCAAAATTTAAATTACAAACCTAGGACATATCCTCCCCAGGCCAGTGTGAAATATTTCTGTTTTATATGGTTTCCACTCGTTCTGCCCCTGCTCAGAAATCCAAGTGGGAAAGCAAGGCCGCCCTTTATTATGTATGCAGCCAACAAGCCCTTCCATCCTTTAATAACTGTGTCACAACACCTTTTTCAGATGCTTGATGGTGTAACGCAGAGGTTAATTGCTTATGGAAATGGCTGCTAATGTTAGAAGTGTGAGGGTAATTTGTTCCCCCGAGCAGGAAGAAGATGTGGTGGCAGCACGTGAGCTGTGGCATCCCCCCCACCCCATCCCAGAGGCTGTGTCCCTGTTGTCCCCACCACTGTGACACAGGTTGCTCTCCTGGCATGGGCTGGGGACCCTCCTCTCCCTCCCCAGGCTCCCCAGTGCTGTCCCACCAGAGCAGGACTCATATCCATGCTCCTCAGAACCTTCCAGATCTCCCAAGAGGAGCAAGTGAGCCAGTCTTACCTGAATCCCATCCCTAAGGAATCGGGGGGGTTGCATTCCCTCCTGTCCCAATTCTTCCAGTGCCCACACCCTGGGGATCACATCTTGCATTGCACCTGCCCTGGACATATGTTCAAGTACTACCTTCAGAGCTGAATTTCCCATAGGAAAAGGCCTCCAAATGGGTATGAATAGCAGCCAGGTATGAGCTGGAAGGGTTTGGATGATCTCCTACCTTTTTTTGGTGTTTGTATTTCCTGAGGGGTTTCCTCATTGTACTGGTATTTACAGGTGTGTATCACAGATTCATAGAATAGTCTGGGTTGGATGGGACCTTAAAGGTGATTTTGTTTCGCTCCCTGCCATGAACTCCACTGTCCCAGTTTGCTCCAAGCCCCATCCAACCTGGCCTTAAACACTTCCAGGGATGGAGAATCTACAACCTTTCTGGGTGACCTGTGCCGGGGCCTCATCACCCTCAGAGGAAAGAATTTCTCCCCAGTATCCCATCTATCCCTGCCCTCTGGCAGTGGGAAGCCATGCCCCCTTGTCCTGTCCCTCCAGGCCCTTTTCCAAAGTCCCTCTCCAACTCTCCTGGAACCTCTTTAGGCACTGGAAAGGGCCCTAAGATTTCCCTGGAGCCTTCTGTTCTGCAGACTGAAACCCCCCAGCTCTCTCAGCCTGTGCACCAGCGGGCAGGGCCCAGTCTGGCTCTGCAATGACAGTGTACCCTGTTCTGGTGAGATCTGGTGCTGTTTAAAGCCAAATCTTTGTTTGTCTCACTGTCCCTGCCCCAGCCCTAGGGAAGGAGCATATACATGACCAAGTCCTCTACACTGCACTCACCCATGGTTTGAATTAGCACCCCAACTGCAAAGAGCACCAATACACCAAACTGCCTGAACTTCCTCTCACAGCTTTCCCTTGCTCAGGAATAAGGGAGTTACTTTGGCAAAGGGAGAGTTAACAATCCCCACAGACGTACTTATGTTTATAACATACTCATCCAAAGCTTTTAACCCAGAATAACATTTACACGGAGGCTGCAGAGCTCCATCATGCTGCTAATGCTCACAAGATTTCCCTAAATACTTTTCCGGAAGCTCTTCTTACAGAGAGAGTCCAGAGGGAATAAGCGAGCTGGAGCCAGGAGCGCTACCCCTGCACGTGTCCTTCCCAGTCAGATCCTTGTTGGATCCACTCACCTGCACACCTGGGTGGGGTGGGGAGCTGTGGGCATCCCGTGCTCCAGCACAGACTGCTCTGGGGCAGTGGCAGAGACAGTTGTGGATGATCCAAGTGGACAGGGACAGATCACCTCATTGGACCCCGCGTGGAAACGGGAGGAGACGGGGAGGAGGCAGATGCTTGGGACTTCCCCAGCAAGACAAAGAGCTTGGGCAAAGGCTGCCCTTCCAGGGAGGAAGGACAGGACTTGCAGTGTGGAGCTGGAGGCATTTCGCTTCCTTCAGATCTCCAGTGAAACACTGAAGGCTCCTGCCATTTCATTCATCCTTTTCAAAACGAGTGAATAAGGCTCCTCTCTCCTCCAGCTTCCTCATTCCCCAGCCCAGTAAATAACGTGCCACTAAATGTCTGCCTCCCCTTGATGACAATTTATTGCAGCAGAAACGCTGTTAATTTGGCTGCCTGGCTCCCAGGTGGGGCTGTCCTGGGGCAGTGTGTCCTGCCAAAATCTCTCTTTCTCCCCAGCTCCAAGGAGATGTGCTGGCACCCAGTGAGGCACCGCGTTCCTCTGGAGGGGCAGCATCCAGCCAAAAGCCTCAGCTACTGAGGATGGGGTTCTTAATTTCTAACCTCCCCGTGCTTTAGAGTACTCTAACAATGGATTGCAAGGCTGGATCTCTGAATCTAAAATGCAGTGAGTGCAAATCGATGCAGTAAAGCCAGTGGAGCCAACAGGATTTACGTTCACTGAGGATCAGGCCCCCAGTGTGTACTCCAGACTGTGGTAAATTCTTACCTGGAGGCACCAGCATATTTAGTCCTGACATCATGGGAACATTACCTACCTGTAGCAGCTTAATTTACACACTCCCCAACACCTTTAAGATGCTTTATAACCTTGAAAATCCCCTGACAACAAATATTCTCTGCTAGCATATGCCAGCAAGGAAACGGTGCAGTACAGCCATACCAATTAAGCCTGAACATTTCATGCATCCATGGTATTTTTTTATTGAGGTACTGTCTATCTTTTTAACTAGGTTTGTTTTTATTGAAGCAAAAACCTGCCCTTTCAGATGAGCAGGCCAGTCTATCAGAGCTGACATTTAGTGGAAAACAAAGTGCAAGGCATGAGAAGGTTACAAGGGCTGGCACATGCTTTTGCCCAGATTAGCCTGTAACAGAACGGGACTCATCTAGTTTTACTTTCAAAGAAATCCTTCTGCCAGTAAATTTTGTCCTGCTTGTGAGCAGAGGAGGAGGCAGAGCAGCAACAGTGCTCGACAGCTGTTCAAAATAAGGATTTGGATTTATTCCATCATACACAGTCCAGAACTGATAAAAGAAACTGGGGCTGGCCACAGTTGTAAACTCGGTGGCTAAATCTGTGGTGGCTTCGTGGTTTTGCACCAAGGGAGAACATGTTTTGAAGCAAGGAGCTGAGCACCATCCCCTCTCCAGGACAATGTCATTCCCTGTGTCATACTGCTGTCCCCCACCCCATCCCCTGCCTGGGATGCTTGGCTGTCCCCAGGGCAGTGTGTTAGCTCAGCACAACCTCTGCTCCCAGCAGGACTGGGGCTGAGGGAGCTGAGCCCTCCCAGGATGTCCATTAGGCCTGGCAGGATGTGGTGTTGCCAGTTACTGATTACAGCAAATTTGGCCACGAAACCGGGATCTGCTCCTCACTCTCTCCGTGCAGCTGCCATTGAGATTGGCAGGAACTTTAAGCTTTCTTAGCTGTGGGTTCCTAATGGCCTTTTTGGACCACTGTAGGTAAGCAGGTTTTATTATCTGTGTCCAAATAATACTGAATTAATTATGCAACCTAAACTGGTGCAGTAGATATCCGATTGCAATCCTAACATTTACTAACCACCAGGGAAGACTTTTTCCTGGCAAGTTCTTTGTGTTGTGTGGTCAGACACTGGCCCCCAGCTGATGGTTGAAGCTCATTTCTGTTCAGCACTTCCCAAAGTTGAAGAGCCTGTCCCAGTCCCATGCAAGCTGCAGTGCAACTCTGTGTGGACATAAAACAGGCAGGAGACAAACTGAATTAATGGCAGGAGTGTGGGCATTCAAACCATGAAGCAAGTGGGGTTTGCATGGCAGAGGACTGGAGAAGAACTGGAATAGAAATGTTGTCATCCCCGGTGAAGTTCTTCTGCAAGTGAAGGAGTTCTAATCCCCAGGTTTTGGAGCCATCTTAACAAAGCAGTGTAGTATTTTTGTGTTTGAGAGGGTTTGGCAGCAGTACTCAGCTGCTCAGTCCCACGCAGGCTGAGCTGTTGTAGGATTTTAGCATTCACACCTTCCTGTCAATGGGATGGAAAGGGCCAGTTGCTGCCAGAGCGAATCCAGTCCCAGAAGAACCTGGTCTGCTCAGACATGGAGAACAGAAACTAATCAAATTCACAGAGTAAAGATTTTTAGGAAAATATTTGCTTCCCTAAAACTTCAAGTCTGAGTGTATTTGCCTTTCATGCAATTGTCATTATTGGCTGGTAAATATTAATAGTGGAGATATTTCGGCCAAATGTTTGGAAGCAAAGCTTTCCCTCTGCAATTCAGTGCCTTTATCTCCCTATTCATAGACCCAACTTAAAATTCTTTACTCTTAACATCATCATCATCTGTTGTCATAGAAACTATTGCAATACATAAGTACTCTAAATGACTGCAACTTGGTTGAATGGCAAGGGATCAAGATGGACTGTGATGGGGGAACACTTAAACCAGGTATATATATGGGCAACAATTGATGATGAGAAGAGTTGTTCAGTCTCTCAACAAAAAAAAAATTTATAACATTCATTTTCATGCCAATGAAATCAGAGAATGGTATTTATTGAACCTTTTTGTTTATTTTGTGTATTCTTTCCTATGAGAAATATAAACCAGGAATCTCTTTGTTTTCTCTAAACAAATCTGTGTAGTCCAGTTCTGAACTAATTTTACTGGGATTTCTTGGTGAAATTTCCTATGGAGAGTCGGAGTTCACATTCCTGATTTCTTCAGTTTGTGTTTATTCATACCTTGCTAGTGAAGAAATAATACATCTGCTTGGTTTCCCGTGGCTGAGAAAACTAGCACTGAGCTTTGTCTCTTTAGTATTTCGACACCCATATTCCCTTCAAATGACTGGTGAAAATACATCCACTGAAACCAGTTTAGGCTTTATACAGCAAGTTATGTACCTCCAGTAGGTCTGCAGTCCTTTAAGGGCCATGCATCCCTCTGAAGCGTGTGCTGTTCCCAAGAAGCAGAACAGAAGGTCAGTTACAAGTTACCATTTTTCCCCCCTTGCTACAGCAGCAAAATGCCAGAAGAGCTTCAATTTGAAGCCTGAAGAAACTGTTATTCCTGCATCATCTCAGCGGAATGCAAAGCTTAGACAGGTCCTTAGGATGTGTAAATGTCACAGAGATTCAGTTTTGCAGAGAAGTCATTGACACTCCAGTGACAGCACAGCAGTATTTTGCTTCTGGTTCAGTACAAATTACAGACAACTTGACATTAGAGACCTTCGAATGCAAAAGCAGAGTGAAATCCTACATGATCAAGTGACTTTCCCTATTTACAACCACACAGCTTTCATTTAGACGTCTCTTCAGGGACAAATTGATGGAATGGAAATGGAACAGGGAAAAAAGACGGGGAGCTTTCTGATTTGTGTGGTACTGCTGGCTCCATGCTGAACCCTCTGAAGTCTGGCTGTGCCACTCCCATGCAAGAATCTCCGTGTAAGTGTTATTGGCGCATCCTTGAGCTCTGCCCTCTGAACTCCCCCTGCACAAAGCACAGAGAGCCAACCATTTAAATAAGAGCAGACCTTAGCACCCCTTCCAGTCCTTGCTCATACTGTTTATTCCAGATAATCGTCTGTGTTCATATATGTTGTTTGGCGACTTGGCAATTGCCCTCTTATCTTTCTTTTTATGTGCAAGAAGAGCCCCATGACCATTCTGTCAAGGTGGCTGAATGCAGCTTGAATTAGCATTTTGAAGAAATCATTTGCTGAAAATAAAACAAGCTCGACCAGGAACCACTGTGGGCCAAGGGGGCAAAATAATGCTTTGGGCTCTGAGACAAACTAAAGAGCCCAAATGCAGAGTGTTGTGTGTGTAGGGGGCTAAGATACTGGGTGATGACAAAAGGACTGGAGCAATGGCTTTAACTGCATGTGAAGGGAAGAGATCATGACAATCCTGTGGAGATCAAAAGACCAAATATTTCTTCAAACAGCACAGGAGAAAAAGGGTTAATAAGAAAAAATTTTGCCAGAATAAGTGAAGAGTGCTCTTGCCCCAAAGAGTGATTCCGTGACCATACAGGAAACATTTTAATGTCTACACTGCCCATTTTTTTTATAATTTCTTATGTGTTTGATGGGGTTTTTTAATCCCCTTGCAGCTGTGGCTGTGTGCTGCTTACACATTCAGCCAGCCCATACCTGCACCAGAATAAACATGAGCAGTTCCCTGAGAGCTTGGGCTGCATCTGCCAGGGCTGCTGGGGCAGGGGCTGGGCCAGCAGGAGAATCACAGAATCACAGGACATACTGATTTGGAAGGGACCCACAAGAGTCCAACTCCTGGCCCTGCACAGACACCCCAACAATCCCATCCTGTGCCTGAGATTGTTGTCCAAGCGCTCCTTGAGCTCTGTCAGCCTTGGGGCCGTGACCACTGCCCTGGGGAGCCTGTTCAGTGCCCAACCACCTTCTGGTGGGAAAACTTTCTTGTGAGCCCCTCTCTTCCATTAGAGAGGGCAAAGATCCTCCTTTGCAGCTCCCAATCCTCAGCAGCAAGGAAGGTTGGGTCACTCCCAGGGATGTGAGCGCCCATCAGGATTTCTAATATTTCAGCCATGGCAGGACTTTTGCATTTTGTTTCCCACTTTTGGGACCACCTGAGCAGATCCAGGTGACACCAAACTCCTCACTTAGGGAAGAAAGTCACCACAACTCACAGACCATGCCTAGCAAAGCTTGGGCCAATCAGAAAGAGGGATTTATATTGCCTAATTAATTCAACTGTCAGGAAATTAAACTATCATGTACTTTGATATCTGTCTGTTTTCTCAGGTGCAGTTATATTTGAAGAGACCCCACGCCTGTTTAGCTGTGATTCCTTTTGGAAATAATTGGCATGGTTTTGATTGATAATGTGTATTCCTCTTTAAAGGAAAACACACTATTTTTCATAATCAGAGGCTGAATGCATAATGAGTGCTCTGGTGCTGCCTTTAGCATCAGGTCTGTCAAACTGCACAGTTATTTCCATATTGATGCAAACTAAGATATTACACTCCCTCATTACATTGACATGGCACATCTTTCAACAGTCAGCTTCCAAACATACGTTCCTTGCAAACAAAATTACCTTCATTTTCTCTTTTGCTACAGAAGGAACTAGCAGTGGAAATGTGCCCTAACAAGCTAATCAACTAATTTTTAGAATATGTTTCAACCATTTAATATTCTAAAAGAAAACAAGAAAAAGTTGCTAATGGGTATGCTGGCATAAACAGAAATAAATAGACAACTGGTTGACTGAACATTAGCATACTTAAGTTTTATCGAAGTCACAGAGGAATTCATTTTGCAAGTTAAAAAAGCAAGATCTATTTGTATCCATAAACCAAACCACCTCATTTACTCAGTACATTCTTGAGCAGATAACCTTGGTTATGAAGGTAAAAGGGAAAAAAAAGAAAACTATCCTTTCATGAGCCAAATACTCAGGCGATAAATTGATTTTAGTGGGACCAGTGTGTAGGGCTACTGATAATGGTTTGTGTGATACTAATGGCCCTGCTGCTAGGAGAGAGCAGCCGGGCTCTGGGTTATGGGCTGCCATTCAGAGGGTTGGCAGGCAGAGAGGGTGTTTCCAAAGCAACATCCAGGGATGGGAAGAAGGGAGAGGCAGCTTTGCATCGTTAAATCCTAACTCCCATCCCAAACAGGCAACCATGAGCAGGGAGAAGAGTTGGTGTTTTAAGTGACCCAGTTCGAGGGAAGGGTCGCGGTGGGCAGGCTGGAAAGGAACACAGGTGGAGGGTGTTGACTGGAGAAAGCATCACTCAGGTGGTGACATCTTGCAGGGAAGTCAGTGACAGGAGGGCTGAGGCCAGGAGGTGCCTCACCAGCCCCCTGACCACCCGTGGGAGCTTTGCAGGGACCCTCCCATTCTGCCATCATTTGTTTTGCTGCAGGAGAGTTACAAACCCTGTGCAAAGATCATCCTTGTGCCTCACGTTGTATAGAGCTGGGTTTCACTTCCTGTCAAGATCTAGCTCTGCATTTGTTACATATGTTAATTGCTTTGGAAAATTCAAGGAAAAGCGAATTATTCTGGTGACACAGTGTTCAGGCAAACCTTGAGTGTCTCCCCCAGGTCTGAGTGTGGAACCAGTGACAGTCCTTCCCTGTGCTGGTGTATGATTAGGGCCACAGTGTCACTGAGACTGGTTGTGCCTGAGGACAGCTCTGGGCTGCACCTTCTCCTGAGGCAACACAGGAGGAGCTGAGCCACCCTCACTCACATCAGGCAGAGACATGTGAGTTGATCCTGAATTCTTCAATGTCCAAATCAGAGTTTTTCCATGCACAGGTCGCCATAAGGATATATATCACCTGATTTACACATTTGAACCATAACCTGGTAGCAGATCCTAGTATGGCTGTATGTCTAAAATTTGGCAGCTATATTTTTCTTTCCCTATGGGGCATTTCAGAATCCAACCCCAAAGGCCATTAAGTTCGAGTCACTGTAAAACCTAACACTATTATCAGCTGCATTTCTTTACATATCCAAGGCAAAATACCTTCCAAAGCTGACAGTTGCATGGGAATGCACCAGACTGTTCCCTGACGTGGAATTAAACAACATACTGTGTAGCAAGAGAAACATCTGTTTGTTCTTGAGCTGAGCAGTGACTGCCTCGGATGAGGGTCCGGAAGAGGAGAAGGACGGCTCAAGATGAAAGCTTTCACTTCAGCTGTTGGGGGAAGGAATACATCCATGATCCTG
Source organism: Pachyramphus minor (assembly GCA_013397135.1). Classification (NCBI taxonomy): domain Eukaryota; kingdom Metazoa; phylum Chordata; class Aves; order Passeriformes; family Tyrannidae; genus Pachyramphus; species Pachyramphus minor. Next base: position 1,146,193 of record VYXB01002073.1, on the reverse strand, counting down.
TACGATATTTCCGCTCCACCATAAAAATCAAGGCAGTGCTATTCCGCCAAATACCCCGGCACCACTGCAGCATGACAGCCAGCAAATGAAACTGGAAACATTTCCATCATAAAACCATATCCTACTAGTCGGAAAGGCAGGCCAGGGAACAGATGTCCCAAGATCTGTGAGTGCATCATATCCATTGGGGATGTCTGTTGGTCTCGGAAACAAAAGAGGTTCCTCATGATGAAAGTGTTGGCAAAAGAAGGGTGGGAGAAGCTCTCCCCTGCTGTATGGTGCTGGCAGTTCCCACTGAAGGGAGCACGCTGATGTGGAAGGAAATGGCACAGAAATCAGAGGCTGTGGGCAGCCAGCTGAGGAGGGACTCGGGGGGTGATGTGGGATCGTGGTTTTCAGGCAGTCAGGCTGATGTGGGGCACGGAGCAGGAGAGGCAGCTTTCCTCCCACATGGCCTTCTTAAGAGGTTTCAAACACCCTCCCCAGTTTGCAGATTTAGACACAAATTTGTACAAAGAAGTGCGATAACTCTCCCCGAAACCTGATTTGATTTTCTCCCTTTGCTATCTTATCTGGCATGGAGGAGATTTAAGTCATACCAGATTATGAAGTGTTATCCTCTCTACTCAGCCAGAATATCTCCAGACAGTCAGGCTGCCAGAGCTAAGCTCCAGGTTGCCTCTGACTCCAAGTTTAAATTTTGAAGGTACTTTTTACCCAACCACTGGCTTGAAAGACAGAAATGCTGAGTCCTACAGCTGGTAATTCCTTTACATAAATAACAATTCTGCAAGATCCCTTTAATGACATCAATTATACATAACTAAGTGCACTTTAAAGACTGATGTCTTTTTTTAGGGAGTTGTTTTGCAGCATCTTTGAATTCATTAAGAGTAATTTTTCCTTTATAAACTGAAAACCAAGTTTCCCATAGACACCAACCCCCCTGACAGGTACATTGTTCCACTTTCAGGTCTAGTTATTTACTTGCCAAATGCATCAGACACAGAGCCTGAGACCAGCCACACAGATATAAAACCACACAAATTAACCTTCCTCTTTTTCCCAGCTGGTGGTTGTGCACAGTCCATGGAACCCTGGGATAGGAAAGGGGATGTGCCATTGGGGTGTGCTGGGGCTGGTCTCCCTCCCCAGGGGCTCCCCTGGTGCTGCATTTAGCCCAAGCTGCCCAAACAGTGAAAGGAGAGAAAAAAGGTAAGAGTAGAAATTACATCTTTTAAAGGTTAAATTAAGAAAAGTGCAAAGGTTAAAGGTTTTGTGTTGTTGTTCGTAGCGAGCCAGACCCAGACACTGCACAGGCTCTGACAGTAGACCCTTGGTAGGTAGCAGCACATCCTTTCACCCTAAACGTGTTCCCCCAAAACATCAAGACCACCTGGAAATTAATTTTACCTCATGACAGTTTTCCACACTCTGCTTGCAAACCTGCCAGAGCTTCTTCCTCTCTTCCCCCTTCTCCTAACCACAGTAGAAGGTCCCATCCAGACAAAGGGCTCTTTCCCCTGGCAGAGCAAAGGAAACCTTTCTCTTGAATTAGGAATGCAAAGCTTCATTCTTGGCCAAAGATCTGAACCTCGACATTGTGAGAGGTTGTTTTATATTGTCCTCACTCACATTCCCTCTGTGCAGGGAATGGGGACAGTCGGCTGTGCCAACTCACACAGACATTGCAGGAATAACAGCACTGAAGACATGAGGCGCCCAGAGCTTATGGACATATGGATATCTGCAGCAGGAGGAGAAGACCCTGATCACAGCATTCCCTCTGCCATGTGAACTACTGTTTCTACTTAAAATTTCACTGGCAATCTAGAAAAATGCCACTCAGGCAGAGCAAGATGCCTGTGCAGAGAGGATTGCTGGAGAGCATAAAGTAACAGCCAGCCAGCAGCTGATAATCTGCTTGTAAACTCCTGTTTGGAAATAAAGACAATCCCATTTTACAGTAACCAGATGTTTTAACAGAATATTAGTATTTACAAGTGCCTCAGGCTATTGTTTTATACAGGTCTGAAGAGGGCTTACAAAAATGGAAAATCAGAAGCAAGTGTGCAGTTCAAAGGCTCCTCAGAGCTGTGAAATTTAGTGTGTAGTGGGATAGATCCCCTTTGTTTGTGCCTCGGATGTTGGGTGGGATTGATTGGCCAGTGTTCCTCCATAACTTACCTAACCAAGTTCCTCTCTGCTCTGATTTCACTGGTTCTTTACTATCCATAATTGGATAACTTCCCTCCAATTTTCTCCTTGGAACACTGAAGATAAGGTTTCTGTTTAATCATCCCACTTTAAGTACTTGCAATCAGACAGGATATTGCTGCTTTTAAAATAAGACAATGACATTTAATGACTTTCATTTCTTCCTATACAAAAGATTAATTTATATGCCAGAGTCATCTTTTTCATTGGAAAATTCTCTCCACTCTTTTTGAAATTATTCAATCTGATTAACAACCTAATTCTCCTTTTATATTTCTGATTTCGTGGCTTTTGCAGCCAGCATTTTGCTTGTCATCTTTTTACCAACTCTAATTCAGCTTTTGTTTCTGAATAAGTCTGAAGTTCACAAGGCAGACAAGCTGTGAGGTGTGTGAGTTCTAGAATACACCTTACCTGGCTGCTTTAAACTGCAAACCCACAGATTTAACCTGCCACTCTCTACCTGCAGTGTTCAACATTCTCCTGGAGTGCTGTTGGAATGAAAAGTTTCAGTCAGGTGCTGTCTATGAGCTCATCAGCTGGATGGTTCTCCAAGTGCAGACATGAAACATCTATTCAAACCTTTGCACTTTCTGCATCATTACTGGTAATTTGACGGTTAATAACATAAATTGCAATGTATCTTTACCTTCCAAGAGGTGAGTGTTTGCCTTTATCAAGGTAAATGCCATTGTTAGTAATTTATTTCTGTTTTTTGCTGATATGCTTTAAAATAATTATCATTTTCCTTACTCTGCTGGCCATCATTTTCTTTTTGCACCTTTTCTAACTTTTACTTTGCTCTACTTGGTATTACAACTTTCTCATTTATATTTGTAACACTTTACTTCTGTGGTGCTTATACATGTTCTCTTAGCTTTGGAAACACCTTCATTTTCTCTTCAAATCAAGCTGTTTCTTTTTCTTTAAGTCAGCAAGGCCTTCTCCTGCAGTTGTAGGATTAGCATTTTCCATCACATAAGAAGAGGTACTTGAGCAAGGCCCTTTATAAGTTATTTTTATTCTGAAAAAAACTCTTACACCCAACAGATTTAGCCCAGAATTTTTTCCTGGACTGTGAAACCAGTTTTTCTAATGGATCTAATGTACAAATGCAATGTCGAAGTGAGTTCACATGAGCCACTTTGCTGCGTGGGAACTTTTCAAAAGCTCTAATGACTTTTTCCACACTTTCCTGTCTTTCTATGAGACAAATGGGTGAGCCCAGATGCTGTTCTTTCTGCCAGCACAGCCTCTGTGTGTGCATGGGATGCCCTTCCCCATGTGTATAACAAATGCAACGAGGTTTGAGCTACAATATCACATTTCCATGCTCTTTTTAGTGCCACACAGCCTTTCCTTTGTGTCAGGATATTACTCCCTGTTGCTGCCATTGCTACCAAGTGGCACTTCCTTTTCAGTGAAGTGGCATCATCTTAGTTTTGGAAGATTGCACTTTGTTTCCCGTTCATGTGTTATAAATAGAGCCTTCAGGTGCCCCCTGACTCACGCAGCCCCACGGAAGACGGAATGTCAGGGAAACCCTACACATGGTCTGCAGCCTGTAGCTGTCCCAGCTCTGCCTTGCATGGGAATTCCTTCCAGCCCAGCCTCGAGGGCTTGGGAAAGGTGGACATGCATGTGCAGAGTGCCATAAGCAGATGCTAATGATCCTTCCCATCCGAGGGCTGTGAGGTGTTGTAACGATGCTTTAACGCAGCTCAGCAATCAAACCCGAGAGCGTAATGAAAACAGGAATACGTGTTTCACAGAGGAGAAAAGCCTGCAGGGAACAGAATGAAAAAGATGCTTCACTTAAGGGCACACACATGTAAATACACATACATGTCACCTGACCAACCTGTGACACTTAAACCCAAACACAAACCCTCTTGCTGCGGTGTGGCAGCGAGGATGGCGGTAGTACAGAAGGCTAGATGGGATCCACTTTCCAGATTAAGATCCTAATCTTGCAAATAACTTCAGGCTGCTGAAATCTGACAGCCACGTGATGTCCTCCCTGTGGTGTCTTCCACACCCCTCTGGGCACCAGCTCTGCCCTGATGTCTGCCCTGTGTCCTATTCCCACCGGGATGGAGCAGCACACTGGGAACACCAGGCAGGACCCAAGCAAATGAATAAGGCACCAAAGATGACGATAAATAATGAAAAGCTGATTAGACCAGGGGGGACAAAAAAATCTGGCTCTGGACACTCCACTTAGAGTGTTGCCTCTCCTGTGGAATTGATTTTGCTGGCTGGAGAGCTGGCTTTGATGCTGTTGGTACCCCGAGCATAGTTCTGGCATTGTAATTCCTTCAAGGAAAAAATAACCATGAAGTGAATGAGAGTTGACATGACAGATTGTATCTGCTGTGCCTGTTGGCCCCAAAGGTAGCCGTTTGTGGTTTAAAATTCAGTAATTATGGATGTACACAAATGTTTCTAATGGGCCCCAAACAGTCAGGAACACGGGCCACCATCCCCAAGCACTGAGCAGCAAGGATTGGAATTAAATGAACTAGAGAGGAATAGGAGGTTCACCTGGGTGGGAAGGTCTAGACAAGAAACCTCGGACTGGGGGACAGGCACAGGTTGTCCTGCCATGAGGGAGATCACTTGGAAAAGTCTGGTGGTGACAAAAGAACAAGACCCACCCCAAAGCTTTACAAGGCTTCTAGCAGAAGGTGTTCCTGCCTGTGGCAGGGGGTGGAACAAGATGGTCTTTCAGGCCTCTCCCAACCCAAACCATTCCATGATTCTATGATTCTACAAGGGCTGGTCACCTCTGCCAGAGGAAAGCCCCTATCTTCCACCCAGCAGGGCTCTCTGTGCAGGCAAGGAGCTGTTAAGCACACAACTACACCCTCTGTCTGGTTTAATCTGCATCCTGAGTGTGTCTGAGGTGTGGACTGGCTCTGGCACTGATTTTTATTCTATTTTCATGGCTGATTCTTCTCCTAACGCCCAGCAGAGACCCTTGACCAGGCAGGATGGGCTGTCAAGGCAGTGCCTGGTTAATGAACCACCTTTGTTTCTCTGGCTGCCTGGTGTCCTGTTCTCACTTGTACAATTATTACAAAAATCAGACAGAACACAGCCTTGAGATATGATTTTCATAGTGGGATAGATTTTATTATACCAGCCGTACAATACCCGCTATTATCATTTTGATTATATGCTCCTCTCATTTGCACTATTGGAACATTATCTGTGGTACATTCATTATTACTTTATAAGAAACTGAAACTACATCCTTAAGATGAATTGTAAGGAAGGATTTCTATTTCCTCAGATAGATACTTCGGCTGAGATCATTAAGTGGCAAACATTATTTGTAAAAGTTTATTTTATTTTATTTACGTAAACTCTAAAAGAAAGAAATAACACAGATATTTCTAACAGACAGAAAAGCCTGCGGCTAGTGGCAACAAATGACTGCAATTTAGAATTCATGTACTATTAAGAAGTTCTGATTAAATTGTAAGTTCCTTTGGAGGAAGGAAGTTGGATAAATGAGAGTCTGGCTCAGTGGGCTTTGATGGGCTCACAGGGGCCAAGGGGTCAACAGTGGCTCACAGGGTCCTTCTGCCCCCTCAACCCAAGGCCTCTGAAGATCAGATCAATCATGAACCCGATGGGAGAGGGCAGGTCAGGAAGGTTGTGTTTAATAGCCCAACTGGGTTTAAAGCAGTGGGTTTAAAGAGATGCTGCATCACCTGCATGGCTGGTGATCATCTGTCACTGGAGCACAGAATGTGTCCAAGGGTGAGACCACCTCGGGCTCTGTGTCATGAACAGACACAGCCTTTGCCCTGAGGAGCTGGCTCCCCACCCTCTGTGCTGCCCTCACTGTGCAGGAGGTCTTGTCCTTCTGCACACATGGGAAGGGAAAACCTCCCTCCACGGGCTCCTTCCCCAGCTCTCTTGGTGCAGGTCCATCCCTGCTTCCAAGCCAAACTGCCCCACTTCTGCCCAAAGCAGGGGGCACAAATCGTGGCCTTGTTCAAGGTCTAAAGCTTCCCACAGCTGCAATACAACCAGATTTTCACAGCTCCTCTGACTGAACAAGAGCACCTGACCTGTGAGGTGTTCCATGTTCCTGGGAAGATGTCCCTGCTCATTGCAGGGATATTGGACTAGATGACTTTTAAAGGTCCCATCCAGCCCCATCCATCCTGTGATTCTGTTGTTCTAAGACTTGGTGGAGCTGCTCAACTACCATGGCCAAGTGGGACTCATCACCTATATTTAAAGGTCATCAGTTGTTTTAGCTGCAACAGAGTAGTCAAACCCACAAATTGTGGGTGCAGCTGGACCATATCAAGGAACCTGCTAATACATGAAGCCCATTGCATCTTTGAGAAGGATAATTTGCTTCTTCACTGGAAGAGTTCACACTTTGCTGTGTAGATAAGAACATTTTCAGGCTGATTGCAAATCATAAATATTTGATGTACTGTAATTACTAGTTCTTAAGTATCATTTCCCAAATTATTATTATTTCTATTAAATGCATAGAAACTTAGGATGGAAGAGTGAGTTAATGCAGAAACACTTCATCACTGCAGAGCTGGGTTTGTGGAAGGTCATTAGTGAACTTGTGTTTTGTTTCTTCCCACCTACCTGTCGCACAGATCACTGCAAAAAGCAGAATCAGTTTGAACTAGATCTTTAAGGTCACTTCCAACCCAGACCATTCTGTAATTGTATGAACTAGTAGAAGCTGAAAACAGTAATTCCCATGAGAATAAGGGCTGGAATCCTGCTATGATTTTATGCTCCCCTTTACCCACTGCATCATCATTTGGGCAAATTATTTAATCTCTCTCCTTGTTCATAGCCATCATTTAAGTGGATACAACAATTCCTCTGCCATGGGTCTGTGATAAGGTTTGGCTGATGTTTGCAAAGCACACTGAGATCTCAGATAGAGATGTCTCCATCCTGTGCAGTGTGTTCACCTTTAGGCTCTTCCAAGGAGCAGGACATGGGCGATCCAGCAGGACGGAGACAGAGGTGTTGCTGGGGGATGAAGTCCTTCTCCACTCCAGAAAATCCAGTCTTGACCCTCTCTGAGGCCACTTGTAGCCAGATCTTTAAATCCAGGTTGTTTTTCTCATGTACCCCATCCACCCAACACCAAGATTTCCCACTTGGTGACATTGGGCTTCAGCTGCTGGCGATGAGCAGCTGCACAGCCCAGGTGGAAATCTCTCCTTCCAAAGCATTAAACAGTGTCCTACAGCCACCATCACTTACCTGGGCATGGCACAGGCTGGGTCCCCAGTGGTGGCAGAGGTGGGTGGCTGCAGTCCCCTCCCTGGCCAGTGGATTTGGGATTCCTGGGGTTTGGTTTGTTTCTGTCTGACCCCTAGTGCTGCCCGAGTGCACCTATGCGGCGGCTCAATTATTACTTACAAGTTGGCAAACAGAAAGAAAATATTCAAACTAATCTGGAATAAGTCAGATATACTTTTCTTCACCTCTGGGGAGATTTTCAACTATAACAATGTAGCTTTGAGCTTCTGACAGATGCTAATGAATTGTTGTTTACATGTTTGATTTACTGCCTAAACAAAGATAAGACATGCTCTTGAAAACACATTGAATGCACAATCCAAACACATCCATTAAATCTGTCACAATAAACATGACAGCTTTCTTCTAACCTAACAACTGGCATGCCTCATTTACATATTAATGAGAAAACTGGGATCAGTCTGCACAAATTGCTTCTATCTTGCGAAGGGGAAGCACTGACTGACAGTGCAGCTCTCTGTGGTGTAAATACAACAAGTAAATACCTCTGCCATCTTAATGGATTTTATTTTTATTTGCCTATTTGGTTCCATGGTTATTGATTAGTTGTCTCTCGTGAAGTGCAGTGACAGACGTTACAACTACAGGGACAGACATTAAAAGAGTTCCTGCAACTTCCCTGGTGCTTGAGGTGTCTGTTGGGCTTTGTGGTTGGCATTCCCAAAAAGGCTTGGGTAAAGGCTGGATCTACCTTGAAGACCTCTCTGGCCTCCATCACCATGGGATACATGTCCCAGTGCTCCCGAAGTCTCTGTTGTCCCTAAAACATGCAATATTAGCCCTAAACCTCTGGAGGATGAGGAAAATCAGGCATAGAGGGGAAACTATTAAAAAATCCAACCCTGTGCCATTTCAAATGTGACTTGGGAGTTAAACTCCCCGAGTTACTTGATTTCATAATTCTGCAGAGGTTGTACCAGACCATGGCATTATCTTAACAGTAGCATCTAAATAACATGGAAATCTGAGCTATAGGAATAGTGGAGACTACAGCAGTTTTTCTTGGATCCTGAAAACTCTGAAATCACATCATCAGCGAGTTGGCACCATCTAACTTTTTTTTTTTTTCAGGATCTGTACCCTACACTACATGTTAGAATACCAAACCCCTACTTTATGTATCTCTAATTGCCTACAAGTTCAATATCTGGCCCCACTGGATGCCTGGGCTCTCCCTGTGCCAGTGGAGGAAGCTCAAGGCCTACACAGGACAGACCATGTCACCTACATCTGTCACCAGCCTTGGGAGCATTGCTCTCCACTGCCTGCAGAGGAATCCCAGGAAGCCTCATCCAACTTTTGGACATCTAAAGGAGATAAGATGAATTGCATCTTCAGTGTCACTGACTTTCAATAAGATTTCTGTTGTGAAGAGCTTAAATTACCTTCCAGAATGGCACTTAGCTCTCTAAACCACCAGCTACTTCTGGAAAATGGACTGGGAGCATGTATTGGCACAGGCCTACGTGGCCTTGCTTACGTGTTTTACCTGGGGAGAGGTTCCTAAGACAACATTCATGCTCAGCTTCAGCAGGGGTGCTCAGAATCCTCAGAAGTAGATCCCAAAGTACTTTATGGACCCTAGGGATAAAACCATTATGTATTACCCTGTTGAGGGATCACATGATCGTACACCACACTGAGTCTGAATTTTCCGCAGATCCAGAGGTCTTTGCAGCAGGGACAGGGGAAGTTGCCTCTTCCAGGTCCAAAGCAACGTGAATCTGAGGTGCAATCCTCAAATCCAGCCAAAACCTGACTAGATCAGGAGGAATGGTATAGATTTAGAATCCATATTTCAAAATAAGCAGCTTTCAGATGCAGAACTTCTGACCATGGTGTGTCTGTCTAAAGGCACTGGAGAGCTCTTTGCTGAATTTTGATCTGTCTCTAGCTGTGCACTTAAAACATAACTTGGGCTTTGGGTATAGGGAAGTTTCCTCTTGTAATGGTTTGCTCTAAAAGGCTGTATGAATAACACAAGAAACAATCCAAACTGTTCCAAAGGACTCCAGGGAAATTAATAAACTCCAATGCTTTTGTTTTGAAGTTAAATTTTCTTCTTGGTCTCAATGAACTATTTCTTGCCTACAAAATTGTGCACACTGCTTTATTCTTCTGAGGCCCACAGAACGAAATATTTCAGAAGACTAATTTATCTCCTGGAATTTATAGTCCTATTTCTAGATTAAAAGGGCTGTGTTCAGTTACTCTTGGATGTAGATTCCTCCTCCTCCTCTCCAAGGCTCTGCTGTCTGACTCATGTCTCCAGACATTAGGAGTTTGCCCCTGAAGTAGTCTTTCATCTGTTTATGGCTGAACAGTTTGTGTGCTACTGGGGCATGGCATAATAACTGAATTTATATTAAATAATTAACATCAAATGAAGCTGGTTTTGCTATAAATGTTATTCCAATCCAGCATTACGGAACTACATTCAAATAGAAGAACACACCCAGAGGAATCCAGACAACCTCCCCTCCCAAAAGAAACAAACCCCAAGACCCCAAACTTTCTCTGATGACAAAGATTTTTATTCAGATGCAGAGGTAGATCCCCATCCTCGTTCAGGAGGAGCCCTCCCTTGCAGTGAGAGGCTCTGGAGAAGTCCATAGAAATAAGGTATTGCTCCACCACACTGAGCAGAATTAGTTGTGCACAACATACAGGCAATGAACTGATTTAATTTCACTGTCAATCAGCAAGGAAAAAGGGCCAGCACAACGCAGAGTCGCTTCTCCTCAATCTGAGAAGAGCTTTGGGGGAAATATTGTAAATGTCATAATACAATATGTTAAATATAGTAGTTAAAATACTGTTCCGCAGCCAAATTCCCTTCTTAAACACACACACAACTCCCACTGGCAGGAACAGGAGTTGTGCAGAGGAACCCCAAATGAGGAAAATCTGTTCTGAGGAGGGAAGGAGGCTGGTCAGGGAGGGTGTATGTGTGCCCTTTGAACTGATTGTCAGCAGGGACCTGTGGATATGAAAATATTCAGGATAACTTTGAAGGATAATGAGGAATAATCTTGGAAGAGATTTCTAACCTCATTCTCCAGGACTCTGGACTAAATCCTAGGTCAAAGCCAGCATTTCTGTCCCTCTGTGCTAATGAACTGTGGACTAAGTAAGGACAGGAGTAAAGCCAAGAAGACCCCAGTCCTAATCCTGATTTTAACACTCCCTGTTTGTGGTTTCATGCAGATGACTTAAAGCTGCTTATCCCACCCCATGCAAAACCTTAACCATAATTGTACTGATAAGGGCAGCAGTTGTGGACTGTGGGACTGTGCTCCCCATGTTCTGCAGTCTCTCCTTCTCATCTGAAGCTGCACAGGCAGAGGTTTGCTTCAACTATAGCCACTGCTAACCTGTGAGCAGGGCTCTGCCAGGGCCCTGGCTCCAGCACTTCCAACATCTGTGGTTTCCAGGCAGTCAAGGCTACACAGGTGAATGAGACCAGCAAACAGGGCAAAGCTTTGCTGGGGGAGTAGTTAATAAACACAAACATAGTCACAGAATCACAGAGTGGTTTGGGTTGGGAGAGACCTTACAGCTCAACTTGTTCCACCCCCTGCCATGGGCAGGGACACCTTCCACCATCCCAGGTTGCTCCAATCCCCGTCCAACCTGGCCTTGGACACTTCCAGGGATGGGGCAGCCACAGCTTCTCTGGGCAACCTGTGCCAGGGCTTCCCCACCCTCACAGGGAAGAATTTCTTCCTGATATCCAATATAAATCTGCACTCTATCTGGTTAAAGCCATTAGACAGAAAAAGCCATTTATTTCAATTTAAAGCCATCAGATAGAAATAGGTAAATATTGTTTACCAGGTAGTGATGGTTTTAGTTTGTGGCTTAGTCTTTGCAACCACTTTAATCTTCATAACCATAAAGAGGTGGTGACTCCACTACTACTCCTTTCAGGGAATCACTATCCCTGGCGATGTCCAAGGAACAACTGCACGTGGCACTCCATACTCTGGTCTGGTTGATGAGGTAGTGATTTGTCAAAGGTTGGACTCAGTGATCTTGAAGGCCTTTTCCACCTTAAATGATTCTGTGATTCTGTGTGATCATGGGAAAACTGATTTTGTGACACCAAATGTGTCCTCATCCATACTTTCCCTTCCTTACACCTGCTCTCTGTAAGAAGCTACAGGCTTGCTAAGGCTTTATTCCCCATATTTGATCATATTCCTTAAAAACCAGCAGGAAGCCACATAAAGTAGAAGCTGCACAGTAATTAAGGAGCATGGAATAATCAGCAGGTATGGACACTGAAGGAGGTGTGAGACCACTGAAGGAGGTTTGAGTCAGTACAGCTCAGTGCAGTATAAAGAGATGAGTAAGAAGAGGAGAAAAAAAAAAACACAACCCATCCTTTGGACCTTTCCTCTGTAAATGTGTCTTATCCCTTTAAAATCCATTAATTTTTTTTTTATAGAGTTGACACACCGAGGCAAATGAATTCCACAATTTAAGTCAGTTTTATGGGGGGGGGAAAGAGGTTTCTGCTATTTGCTTTAACTGCTCAGAAGTTTCATGTGGCAAACACTTATTCTTAAATTGAGTACCACATAATCGCTCCCATTACACCTCCTCCACGCCACTCAGGCTATTACAGATCTTTATCATATTTCCCCTTCAATCATCTCGTTTTCTGAGCTGAGGGGGATATGGGAGAATGACACACAATATTCCAGAGGTGAACACACATGAATTTATCTCGTGGCATAATGATGTTGTCTGGTTTAGTGGCGTTTTGCTGCAGTTGGGATGGTCGGAAGATACAGATGGAACAGAGCTCATAAACAGATGTAACACCTTTTATTGCATCAACTATACAGCTGGAAAAATTAAATAAGCTCTCAGGCACACATGCCTATATATTCTAGTTGCCTTTTTGGCTGCCTTTGAGCTTTGACTGATGTTTCTTCAAACTACCAGCAGTGGCTCTCAGATCTCTTCCCTAAGTGGTGAGAGCTGAAGAGGAGCTCATCAGTGAGTGCACAGAGTGAGGGCCGGGGGTTCCCTTTGAGCTTAGCAGAATTTAATTCAATCTGCTGTTTTGCCACAGAGTCAGTTGGCACCATGAGACCCTCCACAGCTCTTTGACGACTTTGACTTCTGCACCATTTTGTATCATCGTTTCATTATTCATCTGTTTTCTGGAAGAAACTTGTGAAAGGAGGTGAATAAAACACAGGGGTCAAATCAGTGTGTTTCTTCTGCACTAGAGCACAGGTATTGATGGGCTCAATAGCTTTTCAGAATGAACAATCACTCCAACATGAGAGTTTTTATTGAGGCATCAGCAGCGCTTTCAAATCGCGGTTCACACATCCTTTTTCCATGCTGGGTCCGGATCATTACAGTTTCCAGCTGAGCAGCTGTCAATTTGGGCTTACCTCGCTTCCAGGATCCCAGTTGGGAAAGCCTTGTTAAACTCTCATATTGCAAAGCAATCAAACATGTTTGTTTGATTGTTTGTTTGTTTGTGATGATTTATGCTTTGATTAGGCTTTTGATATTACACTGGTTAGGGTAAGGTGCAAGCATTCTCTTGAAACAGTGCCAGCACTAAGTCAATATTTCATTAAAACTCATTTATGAGAGAGCTGATGAAGGACTAGAGTGAGGTCTCCACACGTTTCATATTCATCTATTTGATATGGCAGCTGATTATTTAAAATATATTTAGCTACTTGGTGTAGTTATAACTGGTACAATTCCTAATGTAGGATAAATTGCAATAATAAAAACTGTCTTTTATGGACAAAATTTAGTCTGCTTCCCCAAAAAAATATAAAGTGATTGTAAATATGTGACTGTGTTGCTGTATCTGTGTGGATGAGCTGTACAGAGAAGGGGGAAAGCTTCAAAGAAGAGGCTGGGCAATATCAAGACCAGGCTGTGCTGCCTGTGGCAGGATTTATTTATAGTATTTTTGGCAAGGACATAAATTTCCTACCTGGATTTTCCCTTATACTCAAAATCTTTGCTCTCTGTATCACACACAGCTAATCCACACCATGGGACGCACACTTGCCAAGGTTCATCTGTACTCCATGCTCGCCCCAGGCACAGGCCATCAGCTCCCCTCCTCCTGCCACACATGGCTCCTGCCACTGTGCTCATCCAAGGTGGGACAACTAAGGCAACAACAGCTTTTAAGACAATGCAAGTTGCCAAAAAGTAGATACAAACCCAAATGCAGAGCCAGCTGGGAGAGATACAAAGCAGGAGCACAGGCCGAGTGTGTTGCAAGAGCTCACCATGGCAGGAGTCTGCCTGAGCCAGGGCAGGGACACTGCCTGTTTGCACTGATGGGAGCACCTCCTCCTGAGACTCAAAGGAGAAAATGTGTTTTGTTTAAATGAGAGTCCAGAGACACCTTCTTACTCCAAAAGAGTTTCTGTCAAATTCAGTAGCCCTGTAACACCGCATGAGTGAGAGGCACACAAGTGAGTTGTTGGCCAGGTGAGGAAACATCCACAAGATGAGCTCCTCATCCAGTACCACTGACAGGGAAGGTTTGAGCACCGTGAAAGCCTCATGTCAAGTGAAAGAATGAAGTGAAATGTAACTCCAGCCCTGACAAACAGTTGGCACCGGTGCCGCCGGGGAAGATTAATGCCTCCCTTCTCCTTACCTGCGCCGACATGATGTTCTCTGACACTCACATCTAATTGTAGGAGCTGAGGTGTAGGAAATGTCACCCTCACTTAAAAACCTTATCAGGTAATCAGTCTGTGATGATGTGGAGACAAACAGGAGGTTAAGAGATAGGTCTTTATCTCCTGCATGAGGAGGAAGGTCTGTGTGTCTGCTGCAGCGATAGCGATCGCCATGGTATGTGCTTTCCTGTGCTGGGAGGGAAATTATACAGTGAGGTCAACATACTCGATGAGAGCCTGCCAAAATATGTATTTCCTTTCTACAAACCTTTTTTGAAGAAAGGTCTCATGCTGGAGACTGTAATTAATAAAGGAAATATTTATACAGTGTCACAAAATTTACCAGTCACTTTATAAACATCGATGATCCATGTTCCCTGTCCCAAGGCACTTACGGGCTAAAAAAGGCAAGAGACAGAGAGCAGTTTAGAAGAGGGAGGGAGCTGGGATTATTAATGGTGAGAAGAAAGAGGATGGGTTGCAGGGAAGGCTTTGGGAGAAGGGAAAGCTTCATCATGGAAATCAAGATGTTTGTAAGGCAAGGATGGAAAAGTTGAAGATTGAGGTAAAAGTGTTTTGAAAGGGCAGACACATATGAGGGCACACACTGTGAGCAGAAATTCAGGCAGTGATGCTGGTGGAATGATGAGATAACTGTGGAGGGGCTCCACAACTAGAGAGGTCTGGAGGGGCAGATGTGGAGTAAAGAGCCTTCAGGACACGGGGCTGCCACTGAGCAGCAGCCTCAGCAGAAAGGATGAGAGGAGAGCTGGAGAGCACAATGAGCTGGGAAAGGTGCTGGACTGAGGGGAGCTAAGGGAAAGGTGGAGAGCCAGTGATGGAGAAGGGAAGAAGAGACAAGGAGGCATTGCAGATACTGGTAACTGAATGTGTGGTGGAGAGAGGAGTAAGAACACAACACTGCAGAAAGGAGAGGAAGAGAGATAAAGGAAAGGAAGTTCAGGCAGCAAGAGTTAAGAACTTTGCCATTGATTTTGGGGACAAAGGAGGAAAATAAATGATAGAGAAGTGAGTGGGACTAGGGGAAGTGCTCAAAGATAAGCACAGTAAGAAAGTAGAAAGCAAAAGACAAAGGCGAGCAGGCAGCAGAAGAATTAATCAGGATCAGGCAACTGGAAGAGATGGGGAAGCAACCAAGGAGCCCAACCCACTTCTAACATTGTTATTTTTATCTTCTGATGGGAGAAAAAAAGAAATGAAGATGGTTTTCAAATATCTGGGAAATAAAACTGAGGCATGGTAACTACCTCCAGCTTTTCATAGCTTTATTCAGCCCCACCCGGGGGGTTGATCCCAGGATGGGATCACAGTCAGCACTGTGAGAGCCAATGCTGCAGCTCTGCTACACTTGGTGAAATTGGTCCTTATCCAAAAACCACAGAGTTCAGGCAATTCAAATATTCAGTAGTTCCGAATATTCCCTTGGAAAGATAAAGTCTATGTATGTCTGAGTTTTGAAGTAGTAAAATGCCACAGTATTTTTAGTCTTTGTTTGATCAAAGAAAAATGAACCAGATAGACAAGTAAAAAATTACCCAGGAGCTGAAGTCACTGGTGATGTCTTTTACTGCACTATCATACAAATAGGAAGGATGTTCTTTTCATCTGACATAATGAAAAATGTATACCCTTTTCAAATTCACTGGTATTAATTCTGAAGTTAGCCCAAAAAAAAAAAAAAACCAAAACCCGGAAACCTTGACGTTACCTAGAACTTGACGACTTTTGATTAATTTAATAGGAAAAATCTCTTGATATCAAATACCAGCTACTGCTCAGGAGAAGGTGAAGGGAATATGAATTTTTTTTTTAAACTCATCTATTACGTACAAGCAATGAAAAAGAGCAATTTTCAGACTTTTCTCATACTAATATTTATTGTTCATATTAGATTAATCAAGACAGAAGTGTTCACCTGAGAGTTAGGGACAGTTCACTCCTGAGTAGGTGCAGCTCAAAGCACTATCCAATCATCTTATCTCATGTGAAAAATGTTTTCTGCTCTGAAATTCCAGTACCTTTATATTGTGGAGGTGTCAGCCAACACTAGTGCAAAGTGGGGGGGGCACTTTGAGCCAGACATTCTCCATCCTGCTTTGCTGAAAGCCCAGTTTGGGACCAGAAACAAGGTGGTGGTGTATGACTGGGGACACCCACAGCTAAGTGACCTTCCCAAGGTCACATAGGAAGTCTATGGCAAGAATAAAACCTGAAATGGGATTTCTGGGTCCCATCCAGTTCCTTAACCAGCAAACACTCCTGCCACATCCCGTGCAAGCAAAGTCTACACAGCAGACTGGAGTCTGTAGCAGTCCCTACTAAGGTAACAGCAGGTTGTGGTTCTCCTTTAGGGTCTGACTCCTCACTTTTTAAACCTGATGGCGAAAGTCCCACTGAAGTGAAGGGCCAACAGCCAAGCCTTAAAGGTGTTTCATTCTAATTATGTCTTTCTTTTCATTTTGCACAATGTCAGAGAAAATGTGTTCCTGGCACACGGCTCTTCGTGGTTTTGAACCCGGTGATGGCCACATCCAGCTGTGTTTGTAGCCTCATCTTTGTACCTGGGCAGTGCACCTTTGCACTTCAGTGAGGAGAAGCACATGCTTTCACTCCAAGATGTTATGGCAATTCATAAAGGCTGCCTTTGAGCTACTGTTTATCATAAAGCACATCAGAGTTAGTGGAATTTTGAGCTGAGATGAGAAAGCGAAAGAAAATCCTTCCTAAAACGTAGTTCTGGGATATATTACTGCACCCACAATGTGCTCCCAAATAAATGGGACAGTTCCTGGCTGTGCCACTGGGTGGTATGTGATTGGGGTAAAGCCAGAGAGATCCTGGGGAAACTCTTCTGACTCTTAGTGCAGGTACAGCAGAGAACTTTGCCTTCACTGCATTGCAGCCATGAACTCGAGTTAATGCATTTACAGTTTGTATTTGGGAATTAGTTTGGTGGCAGACCACACATTCTTCATCTGAGTGTGGTCACCATTGATGGGATATACTCCATCCAGAAGCTGAACACTTTTGCTGCAGTGGGTAGATAATTAATTACGTTCATAATTTTATATTCAAGTGAGCAATGGAATTAAAAACCCCACTCAGACCCCTCTTTCCATAGGAAGGGAAAGCTGGTAGCTCTGGACATCCAAACTTCTTCCCTCTTCTGACTTTTCCTAGGTTATTTTTTGTTTTATGGAGCAGCACTGTGCAGACCTCTGTGTGCTTGAATCACTGTGTTCCTCTTTCTGCTCTGTACAGACTGAAAGGTCTGTTTGTGGAAGCTTTTTTTTTACCAGAAGAACGTTATTCCATGCTTTTCCCCTCTTTGTCTCCACCAGTAAGGGGGAATGAGGGAGGAGACAGCTTTCTAGGAATTACTCTGCATGAACCTTTCCTGTCCACAGGCAGTTTTACCAGCAGATCCTTATCCCAGCCTCTGGGGTGGAGGTTTCCTGCAGGTGGAGGCAGAAACATAATATTTGCGCATTTCAAAGGCAAGGAATTTTTTGTTTTCTATCAGTTTTCTTACATAATAATAATCCCCACCACTATGCAGGATCCTTGTCATAAAAGACTTCTGGCATGGATTAAACTCCTTGGCACCTCCTCAGTGATTAATCAATCTCAACAGGCATTTATTGCTTTGTTCACTACAGCACAGGAGAGATTATCCCTTAAATATACTTGACTCTTTTGGTACCATTCAATTACACCAAAAAGAACCCCAACACATATACAATTATTTTGAACTACTTCTCCAGCGAGGAGCAATTGATCTTTGAGAGTCTCTTCCTCTTCTTGTTATGCTGATTAATAGCCTTGGAGTTTGTCCCTGAGAGGAAAACATTTCCAAAAATAGATGACAGTTTCCATCTTCATATTTTAATCCCTCAAGGGCCCTTTGAATCCACAATGAAGCCTGTAGGAATATTCCCATTTGTCCCCATCTTTTTTAACCTCATCACCTCCATGATGGAGCCACCATGATGATGCAGGGGAATGAAATGGGAATTCTTGACACTGCTTAGGGTCACACCGTGCCTGCATCCCACAGAAAGTTGCCAGTGTCCTCATGGAATGCACTGTGCCAGGGAGTGCCTCAGAAACCAGTGGCTGTGTCAGGGGAGGAGTGGGAAAGCCCAGTCCTTCCAGAGCAACTCTCCTCCAGTACTGAGAGAAGCAAAACACCATCCTTATCTACTGTGGTGGAAACTCCTGGGTAAATACTAACAGAAATCCTGGGAAGAGGGAGAGGGTGGGTGGTGAAGAGAGGGAAGGCAATGCAACGAGTTGCAGCATGTGGCCTGGGGAAGCCACCTTCCTGCTGGAGACAAGCACTCTCCTACTTTTGAACAGGTCTTATGGCTAATGGCACATTTATAGCTGCTCTAGTGGCAAGCACATGAGTCTGCCGGTCATTTTGGGATTGTGTATTGTACTTACTCTTATCCTTGGAAATTTCTTTAATACTATTCCATGTGAAATGCAAACAGCCAGAAGGAAGAGGTGATTGTAAACCTCTGACTTCCCCATCGATCATGAACAAACAAATTCTACTGTGTAAGCAAAGCAGTGCTGCAAAAACATCCACTGGCACAACGCAGAGAGAGCTTGAACAAGCTTCTCTCTGGAGTGTGTGCAATGGAGCTCCTTGGAGCAGCTGTGCTGGGATGTGGGATGAGGGCAGCCCTAGATGGGCTGCAGGGAGCAAAGGGTTGCAGTTGACGGGGTTTCCTCTGCTGTGGCATCACAATGTCATGGTGATTTTGAGGAGAAATCAGCCCCTTTGGTGCAAATGGAACCACACGTCAGGTCCTGCTCAGGGGGGACCTTCTCACTCTTTCCAACTCCCTGACAGGAGGATGGAGTCTGATGGGGGTCAGGCTCTGTTCCCAGGGAACAAGACAGGACAAGGGGAAAAGGCTTCAAGTTGCACCAAGGGATGTTTAGGGTGGATATGAAGGGAAAACTGCTTCAAGGAAGGGGTTGTCAAACCCTCACACAGGCTGCCAGGGCAGTGGTGCAGTCCCCATCCCTGGAGGGATTTAAAAGCCGTGTGGATGTGGCACTTGGGGATATGGGTTAGTGGTGGGCTTGGCAGTGCTGGGGAAACAGTTGGACTCCATGGTCTTGGAGGGCTTTTCCAACCTAAACAATTCCGTGAATCTGTGAAACACTTCCCGGAAGAGGGCAGGGCTGTTCCCTGGCTGTGCCTGGGCTCTGGTGAGATCTCAGTGCTGCACGTGCTTTCTCTTTAAAGGAATAACTTAGTGTCAGCTTGCAAACAAAATAATGATCTTTTGTTGCTTTTCAGGAAATGATTTTTAATATACTTTATTGAAGCGAGGGAGAAACAATTTAATTGAGGGAGCTGCTATGAACCATATTTAACCTCCGAAGTACTAAAAAGAGTATTTTCAGATAAGTTATGGTTTTTAATCTAAGTTAAACCATTATGTACATAAGCACTATGTTTTTGCTATTCTAATAACTGCCAGCTTGGACTTACCAATTCTTTTTTTATCATCTTTTTTGTCTTCCAAGACAGACCGCTGCCTTTGAACTTTAAGAAATATTTTATGTTTTATTTTTCTTCATTTCTTTTCCACAAGGAGTAGAAAAATGTATTCTTAAACCTGAGCATGACTTCCCTCAGCATATCTGCAACTTACTGTCTTTCCTAGGAGTTTTGAAATGGCTGGATAAAATTCCTGCTTTTAAGAAGTGTGTGCAAGTGGTCGCATCTCATCTGTCCTGGATGGCATCCAGTGATCTGTTGTTACTTCAACACTGTGATTAATAATTTACATATACTTTACTAGCACTTGAAATGAAGTTTCTTCCTGCAATGATTAATTACTGAATGAACAGTATTGAAAACATATTATTCTCATAATTCATTTGGGGAGATAATCTTGGTAAAACATGAAATTAATTAAGTGACATCAATGGAGAGGGTTTAAGATTTACATTGATTTTCTGCCCCTTGAAAAACTGTCCTTAGGTTGCAACAAACCCCTCTACAACAGCAATTTCACCCATGAAATCCATGTGCAAAAGAAAGAACACTTTAAAAAAGAAAACTTGACTTTTTAGTTTATCTCTGCAAAAACACCACATCATTGCAACTCCTTCCCGGTACTTTATGTATCCATTGAGCCTTTCCTGCAAAGCCCCAGAAATGTTTTACAACCATTAATGAATCAATGTTTCCCAACAGCCCCGTCCATAGGTCAGGTCGGAGTGTCCCGGCTGCAGCAGGGGCAGGTCGGGCACAGCTGGGTTAAGACAGGGAGGGAAAGGGCAGAGTCAAGACAAGAGCCCTGGAGTTCTGTGCTGCTTCACCCCAGGCTCCTCTCCCAGCCAGGTCATCCTTGCAGGGATATATTAATAACTCTCGGTTATTCCCACACCTGACAATCCTTGTTATTAAAAAATACATCAGAATCCCATATTCTGTTCCCAGCAAATGATAATCCAGAGACTGCAATTTTAGCAAAACTTTTTTTTTTTTCTTAAGCATTTCCTCCACCTTTCCAGAGAAATGGACATTTCTTCTCACACTAACCACTTTTCCAAGTGTGCTCCGGGGCTGACTGTGGTGTCTGGTCCCTGTCCCACAGCAGCATCAGCAGCTTCTGGAGTGGCCCAATAAAGGAAAAAAAAAAAACAAAAAATCTGTGAGCATGGGTTGGACACTACAGGGTTCAAGGATCCCAAGTGACTTGCAGTTTATCAACTTTTATTCTCAGTCTTTTTCTGGTTGATTCTTAATATCATTTGTTAAGTCTTCGAGTAATATTGACTCAACAATATGAGGTTTAAAGTTATCCCCACCTTACAGAATGGGAGATAGAAGCCACTGAGCAGTCCCTGTGACATGAGCATCTTCTCTTCCAAGTCCTCTTCCCTCTTAAGGACCTTGGACCAACTTCAGCCTCCAGGATCCCACCCCTCTGTGGAGTTCTATCATACAGTGGTAGGATAACAGTGTTTTTCCTTAGGATGATTTCTTGTAGCTATTTCTCTTGTCTAAGTTCTCTCCCAAACACACTTTAAGTGTGTTCTCAGTCTCTAAAAGATCTCAGATTTTTTGGAATCTGGGCCTTTCAGGAATTTTACTGTAGTCAGTGACTCTCAACCCACAACCTCAGCTGTGCTGAGCCCAAGTTGTGCGGTCACTGTGCTGTGAGCAGCTCTGGTTCTCAGCAGATGCTGCCAGCATTTGTCTTCCAAGCAGTGTTAGCACCACCAGGCCTAGTCTACAAGCAGGAAGGTCTGCACAAAGAGGTCCAACACTGAGAAGACTTGTCTCCACATGGGAACTGATACCCTGTGAAATGCAGGAGCCATTAGAACTGCTTCAATTGCTGTCCCTCTGGCTCTTGCTGAGATGATATCTCTCTTTACCACCATTTAAACACTCAGTGGCTTTGCTTCTACAATCTGTCCCCTCCACCACCCACAGAGATATTTCCACCTTCATGATTTCCTCCAGAACTCCTGGACAAGGAGCTGCTCCCCCAGGGATGGTTTGTTCTGAGCTGAAAGGGTTCTTTCAGCAAGCAAGGATAACAGGATGTGCCCCCTAAAAAATTTGGTGCTGCCTAAAAAAATTGCTGCTCACACAGGTCTCCAGAACATGATCACTAAAAACCCTACGACGAAAAAAAGTACTCTCTTCAGTGCCAAAACCAAAAGCTTCTAAGCTCCTCAGGAGGCTGTAGTCCAGGGACACAATCCAAGGGAAGAAAAAGCAGTGCTGCAGTTGTGTTTCTCCTCTGTAAATGAAACAGGCCTTGTCTCACACAGCCTTTTTCCACCGTAAGGCAGCTCATGACAACGGTTTCTACCAACACCAGCCGGGTGCTGGCAGACTCCCTGTCTCTTGCTTGAAGATAAAGATTACAATAGCAATCTGGGTGGAGGCCTGGGTGAGGAAATGCTTCTCACAGCATCCCTCTGGATGTTTTCCTGAGCCCTGGCAGGCATGCCTGCAGTGCCCAGGGGCCAATGCTCCTGCTGGGATTTGCAATGCTCTAGCAGCAAGAACACCAGCTCTCGTGGCTCAGGGAAGAGCAGAGGCAGGTGGGTGACTCCATGTGTTGGCTGCAGGGCTCTGCCACCACAGGGGCACAGAGGGAAACTGGTCATGTTGCTCCTATTTATAGCTGGAAAAACAGAGATGCTCAGACTCCAAGGCCATGCCCAGCCAGAGGGGCCTTGGTCCTGCTTCTTGCTGAGTGCTCTTTTTCTGAATCCACTGAGTCCTTAAGCATGTGAGTAGCCCTGATGAAATCAGTGGGATTACTCCTGTCCTTAAAGATAAACCAGTTGCTTCACTGGGCCAGGGCCAGGGCCAGGGGAATTGGTATCTTGCAGGACTTGGGGGGGAAATGCTGCCAAGGAGCTGCTCCCCATCCCTGAGCCCCAGAGGTGGCCGTGGGTCTCCCAGCAGATAAAGCTCCATCCCCAGATGCTGGTTGCACCTCACAGCAGTGCCTTCCCTAAACTTCTCTGTGTGAGGGCCTTGCCAAAGTTTGGAAACTTCCTGCCTGGAGGACCTCGTGAGTCTCGGTGGTGCCTGCCCCAAAATGAGTGGCAGCACTGTGGACAGACAGAGCACACCTGCCCTGGGTAGGTGAGTGCTGCCCCCAGAGTGCTCCAAGGTAAACTCTCTATGCATTGCTTGTCAGCCCTTCTGTCAGATATGCTCACAGTGCACTGTATTCACATTTTTCCCTCCCTGACCCTCAACATCTCAATTTTCTGTCTGCCTTTGAAATCTTGGCTAATTAGGAGGCTACATGTTCCCTGTGAGACTGGCCTTTTGTGCAGAGTTTGTAATTAGAGTGACTGTGCAGTGCTCTATTAATTGCAAGAATTGTGATTTTTAGATTAATGAGTTAATTGCTAATATCTGCATACGACATTCCCTCAAGATGTATTACATTACAGTAAATAAACCTTGTGTCTGGAATGGCAGGCACTAAAGGAAACTGCCATGATTAGTTTGAATACTTTAGATAGCTAAAATAATATTTACTCAAAATACAATGTGTGGAAAACTGGGTTTTAAAGGCCTTTTTTTTCCCCCCAGCTCTCCTTGCTAGATAACATTTATATTTGATATCACACAGACAGGAGCTGCCAGGATGCTGCTCTTCCCATAGAGATCCTCCAACCCTCCCAGTTCCACCATGGGCTCTCCATCAATCCCTCCATCTCCAATTACACTTTGTATCTCCTTTAGACTTTATCCCAAATGCTGCATCTTGTCTTTGTTTCCTCCTTCAGCAGTTACTGCCATCCCTATGCACATTCCCAGCCTGCAGCATGCAGAGCCAGGGAAAAGCTGAAGCTGCAGAAGTTGCAACAGGATGGAGAGAATTATCCATATTTAAACTCCCAGGCCGCTGCTTAACTGCTGTGGAAAAATCCCATTGGAAATGTAACAGCCAGAGCTCGCCAAGACCTTGGTAACAGCTGAGTGATTTTCATCAGACAAGTAGCTGTTTGCTGAAAAGTGTAATTTTGGGACAGCTGAAACTATTTGCAAATTCATCATGATTTCAGGAAATAACCTCATGTAGAAGAAAAGCCCCAAATGAAAAAGTTTTCCATTTTCCCAATTTGATATTTTTGAGATTAAGTGCCTCTTTTTGTTTTGCAAATGAAATTTGATTTAGATATTTATCTAAATTAGATAAAAACCTACAGAGAACGAACGCAAATGCCGGCTTGCATCACACGATCCCTTTGGGGTTGGCTCTGAGTGGTTTTTTCCTTTTTGTGCCTTTTGTTTGTTTGTTTAAACAAAACCTAGGCCCTACCCAAAACAATTTCCCAGGATTTTAGTTTAGGCTGAGTTATTCACATGAGTTATTCTCTTCCTTGCTAACCCACAGAACTAAAGGGGGGATGAGTTAATTCCAGTAACAAGCCGCTGCCTGGCTCAGTATCAGTAGCCAACAGATTTCTCAGAGGCACAGAGAAAAGTTCACCTGGAAATATGTCATTGCATTTGAGGCTTTTAAAACTCCTGTTTGCTCATGCAGCTTGGGAGGCAACACAGCTCAGGTGCATTGCTGCTGCTCACCAGAATCACACCAGACTCAGCCCCCATAGCTTTAGGTGCCTGACTTTTAAATAAGGTGGCTCATTACATGAATTAAAATTTCTTTAGGAAACAGCACTCATAGCAACTAAAAAATCTGCTTCATTTGTTAAAGTATTTCAGGTGTTTTGAGCCTTCATAGTGAAAACTTCCTCCTGCTTTCCCAAGGAGACACCCTCTTCCTATTGCTATATGTTTGTGGATATGGTCACTCCAAGACGTGCTTTAGAGAGAGGATTGCAGTGTGGTTGGGCATTATTCTGGCTTGGGAGATCTGTCTGTACCTCAGATATCCACACAAATACTGCTGCACCTCCCAGGACTCTTCAATTACTAAAAGAAATGCAGACCCCAGTGCAGGTTGTTCCAGTTTGGAACACAAAAGAAGCAAGATGGCCATGTTTACTCCAGTATCATGATATCACAGTAGGGCTTCCAGTGTGTCACTGTTTCAGTTTACAAACCCAGCAATCCTCTCTGGAGCTGTCACTTGCTGTAACAGTGGTCCTGCTTTCAGGTGGATCATCCTTTGCTTCAACTCACACACTCTGGCAATCAGCAGCTTTTGGCTGAGATTTGGCTACAGGGCTTTGTTTTCCCACAAGAAACCCTTGCTTTAGAACGAAGAAGAGGAAGGGTGAGTGCAGGTTGCTTTGCTGCTAGTGTGTGTGTGGAATCACTCCCAAATGCCTGATTGACCTCTGAGATGATGTTCCTTCTTTAAATTCCCAGCGGGGATGGTGGCAGTACCGCCTGGTGCCTGTGCCCATCGCAGGAGCCTGTGCTGGGGGGCTCTGGGTTGTTCAGATTGCAGTGGCAGGTACAAGA
Organism: Pachyramphus minor; assembly: GCA_013397135.1. Lineage (NCBI taxonomy): Eukaryota > Metazoa > Chordata > Aves > Passeriformes > Tyrannidae > Pachyramphus > Pachyramphus minor. The sequence goes on along the minus strand of VYXB01002073.1, from coordinate 1,121,002 downwards.
CTCACCCATCTCAGGCCTCTTTGTACTGTACCGACACTGGGCAATCCACAGGCGCTGCCTTATCCGCATTTACCTCGCTTGCTCTCAAGCTGACACCACTCCTGCTACATCTCTGGTGACCAGAGAGATTTAAGACACAATTGTACTATCAATGAAATGCAACTTATGCCTTCCAGGCACTTAAATCCTTGGAGGGCCTCATGCAGGGTTGCAATGCTTCAGTTTGATGCCAGTAAGTTCCTAATTAGCATAGGAGACTGAAGCCCAGTGCTCTGGTGAATTCGCTGCTGGCGAGGGACTGCGGGAAGCAGCTTCTCCAGACCTGCTGAGGGACTCAGAATGTCTCTTCATCTCTTTTCCCCCGGTTATCTCCTCCAGCTCACTAACCTGCATGTGCTTTGGGGCTGGAATGATCTTCCCAAGGACAGCCAGAGCCAGGAAGAGAAGGTCAGAGCTGCTGGTTGGGCCAGCTCTTCTCTGCCTCTCCCTTGTCTCTAATGTGGTCACGATGGATGCCCCAGAGCAAACTCTGAGAGACAGAAATATCCCTTCCAGCTTCCAACAAGCAGCATCATGAGGACTCTCTGAACCCAGAGCCCACATCTAGATGGCATGTGCAGGAATCACTGATGGACTTTCGTCCCAGGAGTTTATTTTAGCCCTGTTTAACCTATGATATAATTTGGCTCCGCAGTATTTTCGTGGCAGGATGTTACACTATTCAATTTTGTACTACAAGAAAGGGCTCTGGGTTTAAAATCTGATGCTTAATGGTGATTTGATACATTATTGTGTTGTAAGAATTTGTGCATCCTCATTCCCTATTCCCTCTCCCACACCCTGGAGGGCTTTACAGACATCTGTCATACCCCCTTTGGCCAGATCTTTTCCAGCCAGATCTCGGATGATGCCCCAGGCATGACTGTAATTCAAACAGCGAGTGACAGCTAGAATAAGGCACTGTGTGTCGTGTCTGAGGAACACAAACACACGTGTTTCACCCCAAACACCAGCAATGCCCAAGCAAAGTGATTCCCAGTGTCCCAGCAGACAGCACATTGCCTGGAAGGTCCAGTTCACCCTTTCATTTTGTAACCCAGCTCTTTTCTGAGGCCATTATAATGTTAAATCTCTCAACAACTGGCATACAAAACAATAACAAATGTGGAATTAGAGACTGGATGCTGTTCCCCATTAAGATATTACAGTACACTACTGAAGGCACAGGCCACTGAAACAAGCTGTTTCAAGTTTATGGAAGGTGAAGGTCGAGGAAGCCCACGGTAGATAAGGGAGGGAGTGGGAAGGGCTCAAGTATCTTTATCTGATAACTGTTTGTTTAGAAACACCTGGCACATACATCAAATTAGTGCATCCAAATGCCCTTCAAACTTTAAACCAGACAGATTGATTCAAGAACCTTTCATTAAACTTTCCTGGAAAGATTAAACATCAGCCATGTGTTCTATCAGCAGAACAATTGCGCTCAGGCGGTGGTGACATTCAGTTGTTTTATAGAGGGGGGATACAAATGTGCATGTAAGGCTTTTCTCCAGACTTGTAATTCCTTGCTTAAGAATATAAACAGAATAAAATGGGAATAAAAATGCCCCAACAGTTCCGCATAATGATTTCACACACATGTGGTTATTGTATGTTTGCATCCTTTTGCTCACGTTTGCAAAGGGAGGTGGATTTGAGAATTTCCCACCGATTTGAATTCAGTGTCTGTAGTAGGGCAGAAGTAATATGTATTGCCTCGTTCTAATCATCGATTCAATTCAAGAGGTCTCAGCATGGAGCTCTTTTTCTTTCTCAACGGGAATAAATTTGCCAAGAAGGGATAACACCAACATATTATGTAAAATATTATCCGGTGCCTGAATTTGTGCGACTTTGTGAAAATCAGTCCAAATCTATATTTAATTTAATGTGAGGAAAGTACGATAGCGAGACCGTAGTTACAACACAACTGCTACTGTTACGATCAATGTACTGCTGGACTAAATTGTTTTATATATTGTATTAGAGGATCCCATGTGCTTTGCTGGTCTCACAACCCACTTGTTGCTGCAGTGGATGCCAGTAGAGGATTAATATATTCTGGTAATATGCGTGGGTACCCTGCTCCTTGCCAACAGCCCCTCTGCGACCCCACGCTTGTCTCCCCAATGCAACCGCATCCCTGTTTTTAAAAGAGAAACACTGAACACCGCTGAAGCCTTTTCTCCCACACATCCTGCAAAATGCAGCGTCATGGTTCCAGGTTCCAGCGCTGTAACCTCAGCTGCACAGAGCACAGGAACAGTAATATATTAACACGAGGTCGCAGCCTGACAAATGCTTTTAAGATGGTGTAAGCCAGCGCTGCCATAAAACCAGCCCTGTGCTCCCTGCCCCGGCTGCTCCTGCCCTCCTGCCTCAGCCTCTCCCTGCCGAGCACGTGGCCTGTGGGACTGAAGGCACAACCAGGCTGGGGAACGGATCCAGCTGAAAATAAGCTTTTTTTTCCACCCCCCCCTAACCCCCCCAGTAGGATTAGTGTTCAGCTGGATCCGTTCCCTGATCCACTTCACCTTGCAGCTGCACAAATGCTGGTGCTGGCAGCAGGAGGAGCAGGGAGGGCTGGGAGCGCGTGGCCGGGGCCCAGAGGAGCCAACTGCTCCTGGAGGCACTCACGGCAGCAGCTGAGCACAAGCAGCTATTTTTTCAATAGACCTGGTTTTCTTTCAAAATTAGGAAGAACTGAGCGAGTTTCTGCCCAGACTGCAAGTAACCCACACTTTTCCAACCAGGAGCTCAAAGTCCAGCATGACCTCGCGGCAGAACATCTCCCAGGATGTGCAAGTCCTGCTTCCAGAGGGAAAGGACAGGCAGGACAGGACCAGAGAAGAGGATTTTGGGTCTCAGAGAGCTTGTAAAGCACACATGACCACCCACATCAGTGTGGGACCAGAGCAGAGCCCGGGGGACCCAGCACCTCAAACACCAAGGCAGCATCAGTGTAAGGTAATAAATGAGGTTCATATCCCATAAGAAACTCCCTCGAGATACTCCCATGAAATTCTGAGAGGTATTATTCCTGGCAACCTCCACACTTGAAACCTGCCTCCATGGTTTCTTTTTCATGATGACAAGATTCGCTGTGCTTTTAAACCAGAAAAAAACCCAACAAAAAAGAGACATGCATCCACCGTCCTTTCTCTGGATTCCTACTGAGCATGTGCCATGACTGAGTACTTTTCACTTACATTAAGTTATGGTTATGGCATGAAACTCCAGGTCTCTGTTGAAAATCTTTTAAATGTGTAAAAAACAGTGTTGCAGTAATTAAATTCTAAAAACTGATCCTAAAATTGTGGGGAAGCTGCTGATCTAAGATCACACACTCTCTTTAGTAGCAGTTTATTTCTACCAGCGCAATCCTTCACGCTGGATGACATCCTTATAGTAAATAATAGATGAAGTGATGTGAACCATCCTCTTAATGAACTTACTTTTACAGGATTGATACCAAATGTTGGAATTTTGGCTTCTCACTAGAAGTAATTGTGCTTGAGGGTGCTTATATACCCATATCTGTCTGGTGTGAGATCAAAACAATAAGAAAAACAACCCGTCTTCTAAATGCTCAGGTCCAGAACAGTCTACCAAATATATTTTGGACCAAGCCACCCCTGGTTTGCATCAATGACAGGAATGGAATTAAGAATGTACTTCATTTAATGCATTTTAGAGCTAGAGTAGACCACTAATATTAAATGCATTTTAAAGTTAAACCGGAGTACTAATAGTAAAACCAGAGTACGCAGGAAAATAAACCAACCCATTTCTCCAGGCTCCAAATTTACACTCACAAAAACCTTTAAGGAAAATTCTTTACAGTATTCATATTCCTGTTTATTGCAATTTCATCACAGACAGGTAAACCAAACTCTACACTTATGTTTCTAGAACAGAACCGGTAGAAAACAAATGTTTGCTGCCATCCACCTGTAAAAAAACATGAGCACCTTCTCAAATACAGATGATTATTTTAATGATTATCCGTGATAAACTAGCCAACATATCTGTTCAAAACCAGTTACACTTTAAAATCTAGTAAAAAATAAATGGGTTATTGACTTTGGTGCTGGGTGCTTGGCGTTACTCACATCCAAATTTCATTTCTAATGATCAAAAGCGGCTCAGAAGGATCTGGGTAGGATTCGTGTCTGCCTGTCCCTGCCTAGCACCGGGTAACTAAGTTGCACAAACACTTGGAGCAGTAAAATAACTGGTCTATTCTAGTCAACAGATACTCGCTCTAAATCTGCAGAGAGAGAAGCTGGCGCTGAAATTTATGCACTGAGAGTCATCCAGCTGAAGTCACTCTGACTCCCTGCGCTACATAAAAGCGGCGCAGGAGCATCGTCTTTGCAGGATCAAGGCCCGCATTTGCATCTGCAGATCAACCTCCTCATGAAACACGGGCTGTAAATTTCAGTTATTTCATTAGTTATTTAGCTCCTTGCAAGGTCTTGAGCCGTACCAGTGCAGCAGGAGGTGCTGCTCTCAGGCTGACGTGTCGGTGAAGTGTAGAGGGGAAGTGTGATTGTGCTCCCGGTTGCCGGAGCGCCTCGTGTGACGGGCGTTCAGCTGCTTGGAGCCAGCATGTGGGTCAGGGAACAATGTCTGAACATCACCGTCTCCCTGCACCCACTGCTCGGGGAAAACAAGTTATTCACAAGGGAAGCATGTAATGCCTTACTAAAAATAATTACAAATTCATCAAATATAACACAGGGGCTACACGCTTTCTGTTATATTTTAGTACATAGTTAAGCTGCAACACTGGACAAGTAGCATTATTCCAGTGGGGGGGTTGAGGCCTGGCTGGAAGGGAAAAGGGCTTTGTGTAAATCCTGCACCCCAAACACTCTGTTCCATCATTGGAAGGACTCATAGGAAGTGCATTTTTTTTAGTCCATTTGATTTCACAAAAAACGATGCTGGGAGGGCTTGGTTCCTAATTGGTGCCAGAACTTTTCAGTCAGTTATGGATAGATTAGAATAAATAGAGGAGAGGGAGAAGAACAGCTTATTTTTTCTTTGCAGGTATCCCTCATCAGCTAAGTTTTCAGAACTCCTTTTCTCCTAGCAGGGATTATCTGCACAACTACCCCCAGTTACTCCATAAGGATGGGTGCCTCAATGTTTTAAAATAGAGTTAGAAAAGGAAATGTGGAACCTTCCTTTTTGGTAACAGCCTGAAACATCTGTCCAGGAATTGGGTAAAATACAGAAACAATCTGGGGGAAAGAAGCCAAAAGAGAGGTCTGTGCCTGTGCCTGCACACAACAAAACCATCCTCTTCCTTCAGCTATTACAGCTTTCCCTTGCCCCAAAGCTTCTGCTCCCGAGCTCCGGGAAGCCCAAATGCCCCACTCTCAGCACACACTGAATTTTACACAAACCAATGAGACACTGGAGGAGCCAAAGCTCCTTCAAAGTTGGGCAGCAGCTGAATGGAAGTTTTAAAAGCTGCAATTTGAAGTTAAACCCCCATGGTTTCAGGCCTCCCACTGAACCCACTGTGTATCTCTTTCCGAGCATCTCATTACAAAGGCTATTTCACACTTGATGAATGTTCGATCGCAATCCAAATAGTTTGAAGAAAAATCCACATGCCTGAGGATCACCCCCTGCTAAACTCAAAGATGTTTAGCTTCAGAGTTTCTCCTTTAGAACCTGTAACCTAATTGCTCCAGTAATGAAATAATTATTTGTGTCTTTGGCCTCAACATATGTCACTGACTTTGTTTATATCATGAACTCAAGGTTATTTATCAGAAGCAAATGCTGTGTTCCTGTCCTGCATCCCCATACACATAACATTTAACAAAGCAAATTGGGTAAAGCAAAGAGAGATGGGGGCTGTGGTTTGAAAAACTCCCTTCTGCAATGCCCTGGGCAAGGCCTTGGTAGGTCCATTGTGGCCCATGTTCCATGTGCAAAGGAGCTACCCATAATATTTGGGTGCTGGTACTGATGGAAATCCAAGAAATCCGAGTAATACAGAGATGGTGATTTCCATGTTGAGGTTTCCTGCAGACAAGGCAGGGTTTTCCCTTTGGAGGGACTTTTGCCAAAGGGAAAAGTGCAGAATTATATGTGTCTTCCAGCTGAACGCTGCTGAATTTTGCTAAAATCTGCTTGGAGGTGCCTGTTTGTACCCATGCCACTCAGAGCCTGGGTGTCATGGGATGGCCACAGCTGTGGCCATCTCAGCCCCGGCACCACAGGGAATCCTGGTGAGCTGAGGCCACGTGAGGCTTCAGCTTCTGCAGGACAGCAGCAGCAGCCCCCGGCAGCAGGTGCTCGGAGGACAAATGATGGACACAGTGTAAACATCCTGCGAGGACCTACGACGTGCTTGTAAGAGTCGAGATCTTTAGGCCCTTTGCCGTGTAATTCCACCCACAAAAACTGAAGCTCGCTTATTAATTTTGATGGACAATTGAGCCGGTTCAAGGGTTTTATTTGAGTAGGAAAAGGAATGTGCTGTTTCCCAGGCTGATCGAGAAGCACGGGATATATATATATATATAATGCAGGAGGCTCGATGATTATACAACAAAAAGATGGGATCACCACCTGCCCACATTCTTGTGATAAGCAGATGAAGAACGTCTGTCAAAACATTAATTCCCAAATCTATGGGGGTAACGCGGAATACAAACACAAATAGCTGCGATCGGAGCGCGCTCTCCTTATCTCGCACTCCGCTGAACGCCCCGCCGCGATTTTACGATGGTCACATCAAATCGGGCGCGCTCGGCGGGGACGGTCGCGGCAGCCCCGCCGCCTCCTCCGGGATGTCACCAGCGCGGGCCCCGCATCCCCGGTGGCCTTTATTCCCCGGCCTCCCCCCGCATCCCTTCCAG
>VYXB01002073.1:1041196-1111967 GCA_013397135.1 Pachyramphus minor | reverse complement strand
ACATACTTTTCAGTTTGTTTAAGCAGAGTGAAGAAAATAATGATAGACGAGATGCCTGGTGGCAAAACGCTTTTGTTCCTGTTTCCATCAGTGCATAAGGGCACCGACCTGCTTTAGCATTCTTTAAAGGTCTCTTTACCAAGGAAAATTGAAGACGGTCTCATTATAGGAGAGTGTGTTCGGAATACTATGAGGTATTTATGAATTCAGAGGTGATTGTTGGATCTCAGACATTTCAATTACACATCCTGTAGTAAAAAAAAAAAAAAAAAATATTTGTAGCGATGTGTTCTGTAATCTGTTACTTCCATAAAGCTGATTTGTGCTCGAGCTCCAGAGCTGGCTGAGGGAATGGGTCCATCCACAGGGCTGGATTTGTGTTCTTTGCCTCACAAAACTTTCTGCTGCAGGGGCAGCCCGAAGTTCCTGTAGAAGTGATTGTTTGGGAAACGTCAGCTATCGTCAGTATTTTTCTGGAAAATCTGGCGTGGTGAATGAAGGGTGGTATTTTTAGAAAGGAGCTTTTTATTTTTGGAGGCGTTTGTGAAGCCCACCTGTTAACCATTAGCAGGGACAGAGGTTGGCTTTCATCGTTAGCAAACCCAGGCGCATCTGGGGGCTGCGGCTGTTACTCGCTTGATCCAAGCTCTTTCCAGTCATGGACAATCAAAGTGTCTTTTCCTTTAAAAGTCATAACCAAGTATTTCCAAAGCTGAACAGAAAATAAGGTGGTTTAGTCAGAGCAATGGCACTCTCCTGTGTTTTGGAGCGCGGTTGCAGGAGTGTTTGACTTTTCCTCCTGGAATTTCGGACTGAGATGCTTCCTTGGTCCAGAGTTTTATTGTCAACTTTCTAGTGTACAAATAGCAGTTGATGTTTTCTTGCCATCAGCTTTCCCTCTTTTTAAGGTAGTTTTCTCCTTTCCAGCCCATGTGGGATCCTGGGGCTGGGCTGGCAGGGCGGCTCTGGGGTGTGATGTCCCACAGAGCTGCTGCCCCACAGCCCACTTTGCTGACAGCTCCCTCTCCTGCTTTTCCAAGGGCAAAGTTGTGCTCTTTTCCACTCCTGCTTTTCCTAGATTCAAAGGAATGTCCTTATAGCAAGAACTGTAGCACAGACTGTCATCTTTAACACCGGTGTTTCAGTGCAGAGGTTTGTCACTGGGGTCTGGTGGTAATATTCCTTGTATCAGGAAAAACATCACCCTCAAAGTATGAGGTCCCAGGCACGAGCTGGAAGTGCTGTACTGAAGCCTTTGGCCGGGAAAGTTGATTTATCCATCAGGCTGGCTGCAGTTCAAATAAAACTTCTTCAGTTCAGCTGACTCTGGCAGGAATAAAATACTGTAATGAAAAAACACCCTGAATCTGGGTTTGCCCAACCATTTGGAAAAGGTAGGTTAATTTTCCTGGCGTTTTTTTGGGGGCTGTTTACTGGCTGTGGGAATTGAAAGCGGCTTCATGTTTAAGTGGCAGAAATGGAAAAGCTTCTCAGAACACAGCACTGGCAATTTGCAAGTGTTTTGTTAAGATCTGGTGGATGACGCTGTCTCATAAAACCTGATGGGTGTCACATTTACTTTTCACATCAGATCTAGTGTGAGTATTCCTTCCTTTGCTCTATATTCTTGGTGTAGTAAGTTAAAGAAGTGGAGAGTGGAGCTGCTGGTGAGCAGCTCTTAAATCTGGGCTGATTGCTTACACCTGCCCTAGAGGTTGGGGTTTTTTCAGCCCCCCCTGACCCCAGCTGTTAAGGATATTCCAATTATAGGCTCTGACAGGAGAAATGGCATCAGGGCTCACAGGTGAATTAAAAGACCATGTGTGGGTGGTGCAAGGTGATTGTTGGTCCCCTCTTGCAGGGAGCACTGAAACTCTGAAGGGGAGGTTTTAGCAAGTCCCCTCTGGTTGGTTGCTGAGATAAAACAATTGTTTTAGCCAGGAATTGGTTGGTGTTTTCTCTACTGCTGTTTGTGATGCTGGAAGATGCAGTTCCAAAACGCGGTTCGTCACACCCAGGTAGGAAGATATAATTCCAAAATGCAGTTTGTTGTGTTCAGGTTTGCCTGGGCCAACTCTCATTCCTTCTGCTATGTTCCTGTGGCTTGTGGGTTTTTTTTTTTTTTGCTCCTTCTCCTTTACCAAAGAAAATAAGATTTAGGTGAAAGGATGAAAAGTGCCATGACTGTTCTCTGCCCCAGCAAGGGCATGGAAACCAAACCTTCCCATTATGCCACATATCTTGTCCTTCTGCTCAGCTCCATCATGATGAAGAGATTGATATTTTTGGAATTTTACTGAGGAATCACCACATAAAATTTTGTGTGAACTCAGCAGGAGTTTTGGTGACAGCACAGAAAAATCAGTTGTTATTTATTTAGTTCTACAGTGATGATTTGTAAGTGTTTCTTGCACTGTGAGCACTGGTGATTTCTTAAGAACCAGTAGTAAACATCTGGAGCTTTTTATTTAGTTTTTGTTTTTCCTCTCTGAACTGGTAATGCTGGTGGGACATGGAAATTTGCTTTGGTTGGTTGGGTTTGCTGTACGTGGTCTGGTGAGGTGGTGTTGTGTGGGAAGGTCACAGTGGTCCTGCTGCCAAAGCTTATAGGGTTTTTTTGCTCTGTAATGATTTCATAGAGCTATCATAGAATTATGGAATGGTTTGGGTCAGAAAGGAACTTAAAGTTCATCCAACTCCAAAGTGCTATGGGCACTGACACCTTGTACTAGACTAGGTGGCTCAAAGCTCCACCCAGCCTGGCCTTGAACGCTTTCTGGGATGTGCTGTGATATTTTTTGTGCCTGGATTATATTATTGGGAACTTCTGTGGGATTAATAAAAAGAAATACACGTAGAATAGTTGGATGGGAAAAGCATGTGGAGGAACCAGCGTGGCCTGATGGAGAGGTTTGCATCTGCATGCTCTGAAGGTCAGTGCAGGTGGGATGAAATTTGCTTTGGCTGGTCTGGGGTCTGTAATTATGCACCTAGAATACCATCACCTTTCAGGATCCCCCTGCTCCACACCTGGGAGCTGTGAGCTCAAGGGTTATTTTGGATAATTCAGCCTTGTTTTCCAAATACATGGTATTCAGGGTGGATCAAAGTAGGCATCTTGATAGGCATCTATAAAGTCCCATCTGTTCTGGGCCTTTACTGTAAAATGCAGATAAAACCCAAATTGCTTGAACACACCAGTAGTAGACTTTAATTATTAGTTACTTGCTCCTCCAGCCTTACCTGGCAGTAATTTCATGTATCCTTTAAGCCAGTAAAAACCAGTGGTCCTGCTGAAAGTACTGGGCTCCTGGCCATCCCTCCTGACAGCAGAAGGTTTTATATGGTTAAAAACAACTTGCTTGAGTGTTGAATTTTGGGCTCTGCTTTGCCCAGGTCCCTCTCCCTAATCCCACCAGCAGCCAGAGCAGTGTGAAATTAGGAAGGATCTTTGCCACCGTGGTGGCCCACTCGAGGTTGACCAAATCACACCATTCTTTGGGCACAGGTGTAGAGCACAGGGTGCCTTGGCTGTGGGTTTTGTGAGGAGGTGCTGGTAGGAAACTGGCTGAGCTGATGTTCACACCAGGTCAGCCGTGGTTGCTCCGTGTACATAAACTTGTGCAGTGTTGTCAAACACTCAGCCACTATTTCTTTGCAGCAGCACATACCAATTATTTCTGCAATAGACCCCTGAAGCACAGCGTAGAGGGAGAATGTGTGGATTACAGACATAATATTTACAAGGAGCCAAGTCTTTAAGGAGACCAGGAGTAATGCAGATGGATTCTCTGTTGCTAAATATAACAGATATGTAATGGGTGCTGCTTATCTATCTGTTTGGGGGGTTTTGTTTGTTTTTTAGTGACCCATTCAGTTTGGAAAAAGAGGAGCTTTTGTGCTGAGGAGGTTGTCCCACAAAATTGTGGGATATTGCGAAATCAGCCTGGCCTTTGGTTATTACTGGAATAACTGTGGCTCTGCAAGGTATGAGCAGCTCTGGCTGGGAGTGTGGATGAGCCCCCTTGAAATGCTGGTGGGCTTTGGGAAGAGTGACAGGTGTACAAGGACTGCAATATCAGCCCCAAAAAAGAGGCTGACACAGGGCTGGAGCTGGTACATTATTGTTGGGGTAGAAAATGAGCAAACCCAGCAATGAACCCCATAGCTGGGTCCTGTGCAGATGGTGGGTGTCACACCATGGCATGTGATGAGCTCTGCCAGTCCTCCTGCAGTGATGGATATTCCTGTTTATATTTAGGGGAAGCTGCTGTGATAGGTGTAATGAGCTCTGCAGGTCCTCAGCCCACAATTATGGGTATTTCTGTTAATATTTAGGGGAAGCTGCCATGACCTGTTTCTTCCCTTCTCACTGAACAATTCCCTTTTGGCCCTGTTTGGTGCCTGACAGTGGCAGTGCTGTCATCCAGGGTGGCTCCCAGCTTTCCTGCATCTTTTCCAGCATCCCAAGCATGTGTGTTTGCCTCCATGGGCACCCCTGGCTGAGGCTTCCCCACTGTGTGGGGTCTCTGACTGCCTTATTCCTCTATGGGTGATGCACAAGGAGCACTTTGGGCGTTGGGAGCTTGTAGTTTACATTCCAGATAAAGTTTTTAATTAAAAACTGGCTTTCTGCAGACTCCTTGGAGTAGCTGCATCTTGGCTTTCCTTTTCAGCTCTCCTTGGTTTTGTCAGAGTATCTTTTAGTTTCACCATGATATACCTGTGTGGAGAGTGTCCTTTGTTTGTGTTAGCTGGAGGGAAACCCCTGCAAATAAATTCCCTTTTAAAAATACGTGAGGCCAAATATAAGAGATTGTATTAATACCTGTAGAAATGCCCCAAGGACCTCACTTTTTTTACTTTTATGCTGAAAACCAGGTTTTCATGAGAATAGATGGTGGAAGGAATCAGTAAATTAAACAAAGTAATAAGGCTAAATACTGGATGTTACACTTAGCAGTTGAGAAACTTGAGTTTTGCTGTGATTAATTGTGGATTAAATCGGTTTCAATTTATTGGGAAAAAAACCCTTTTCATCAGCTTTCATGATTTCAGTTGTCTGATGTGTCATGATCCCACAGCACAAGCCTGTGTAGATTTTATATTTGCCACTGGTCTGAGCTGGTCCCCCTCTTTTTGTACAAAAACAATGGTACAATGCAACATTTGAACCTGGAATTAGGGTGTCCCAAAGTTTAGTATTGGAATACCTGTGCTAACTTCAGCTTTGCCCTTTGCTAGTAACAGCAGCGTTTCTCAGATGAAATTCCTTTTCTACCTATTTTGTACTGCCAGAAGGAAGCAGGATTATTTTATCTGCTGTAATACCATTCCTAGGTGAAGCACCAGAATGACATATTTTTCCCAGCTGTATTTCTATATCTGTGTATCTGGACAGCAAAAGTTGTGAGCTTGAATCAGCTTAGATAGATTTGGGGAGAAAAAGTGCAACTTCAGTTTTGTCTAGCCAGAAGTTTGACATAATTCTTGGATCTGTGCTTTCTTGGAGGTGACCCAACCTCACTAAATACTGGTTCCAGCCTTGCCTGGGGTATGAAATCTCACCGTGGTCCAGCCACAGGCAGTGAGGTTTCAGCCACTGATTTTTGTTGTGGTTGTTTCTGAAAAAGTTTCAGTTGAATGATGTGTCAGGAGGGAGAATCTGTCCCACCTTCAGCCATCGCCCTTCCAGCCTGGACTCTGGGTTGTTCAGGGTGCTGGATGCTGAATTGGGGTGCTCAGCCTTTATGATATGCTCAATGTCTGCACCTCCATGTGCCTGAGAGTGGAATCAACAGCAAGGAACAGGAATCAGAGCTTAGGGAAAGGGGTGCAGAGAGAAGCTGTGGCTGGTAGTGATGAGGACAACAAACAATTGTGCAAAATACTAGAAATCAAACTAGGTTGTTAGGTGAGGTTAATAGAACATCAAAAATATTACATTGGTTTTTTAGGGAGGGGGAAGTGATGCCTTTAGTCCCTGTTAAGACTGTGGTAGAAGTAAATGTTTTAGTCAGACCTCTGTGCACCAGTGTCTCTCACCAAAAAAGGTTTACAGAGTAAACTGAGCCAGTAATGTGTATTTTTACTAAGTCTTGAAGTACTGGAGAGTTCCAGTGAACCGTGGCAATGCTTATCTTGTATTATTCTAGAAAAGCAGTAAATGGGCCAGGCTGAGTATCACAAACCTGTCAGCTCAACTTGAGTCCTGGACAGGGACTCCGAGTCACTGGTAGGGATTTATTTAAGGATGGAGGCAGGATGGTGATGCACTTGGTCTCCAGTGGCTTGGGTTTAGGGGCAGCACATCCTTGAGAACTAACTTTTCTGTTTGCAGGAATCCCTCATTGATTGGATTGATACAGGTGACTGGGGGGGGTTTATTTCCTTAGAATTGGTCAATAAATGCAGCTTGGTTACAGCACCGCTGTTCGGGCTGGGGATGTGCAAAAGAACAACTGACTGAGACCCAGCAGAGCGTCGGCTCTCAAAATCCTGTGCTAAAATCAGGAATAATTCCAAAACATCCCCTTCTAGCAGCCTCTCTGAACACTCCTTTTTGTCCTTACGCTGCTTAATGTGTGAGCAAGCCGTGATAAGGCAGAGAGAGTCACTGCAGCTGAAGCTTGAAATGTCACAAAGATTGGGAGAGTGGTAAATAACGAACAGGAGTGACCGCTGGTGAAAGCAATTTGTATTGCCTGGATACAAGCAGGTAATATTTCTCAGATGGCCAACTGTAAATTTCTCTATCTGAGAGCAAACAACAGGGGCCGTAGCTCCAGGATGCTGTCTGGAGAAATCATGTCTTTATGGAGGAGCGGGGAGTCACGAGCCAGCGCCGCTAATGTGATATTATGGGCAAAGGTCTTGTGTGCTCCTTGTCTGTCCTGGCAGGTGGCTGCCAGGCTGGAGCAGGGATGTGGCAGCCACCCTGTCCCTGCTGCCTGGCAAGGAGGGGCTGTGGAGGGCTGAGGGAACGCAGAAGGAGTCGGGAAGGGATGCACGAGAAGGGTCCAAGACCTTCATCTGCTTGACTTATCCAGCAGAGTGTTGGAAGGTAAATTGATTAAGGGAATTAGTGTTACCATGGGGGAAAATAAATTGAATAATAAAGAGCTCTTAGGTCTGGCAGGCAGAGTTTTAACAAGACCTGGAAGCTGGAAGGTGAAGCTGGGGAAAGAACAGGGCGAAGGTCCGTGGTTTCAGCACTGTTGATGGTGGAAGAAGCTGCTCAAGGTGCTGGTGATTTCTTGACCTTTGGAAATTCTGAATTCAGGGGTGTTTGTTCATTGGAGTGAAAGAGGCTCAAGCAGTGATTAATTTAAGTAAGTTACTGTGCAGTGTGTCAGGCTAAAAAATCACAGTGGTCTCATCTGACCTCAAAATCCCTGGAAGCCTGTCATTGAAATGAGAGCATTCAGGTGTTTGCAGATCCCAAGCACAAGCATGACAGATTTTCTTCAAGAAGATGACTTGCAGAGAGGAGACCTGTGTCTGAAGGTGGAGATTACAGGCTGGGACCTGGAGCACTCAGGAAAGCTCCTGTAGGTTCTTCATTTCCCTAAAAAATGCCTCCTATCTGCCACAGGGATGAGTTACTTCCAGTGTCAACACCAGGTGCTTGGCACAGGGTGAGAAGTTCACAGGGGCCGTGTATATTGTGGCTAATGCCTGGGTCAGGTGTGAGTTAATTTAAGTGCAGGAAGGAAATGAGGGAGGATTACTTTTTTTGATAGTTGTGTGCTTTATCTGATCATGCAGAATTTATTCAAACTCCAAGCCAGCTCTTGGCGGGCACAGAACATCAGAAATAGCTCTGACCCTGGTGGGAAACTTGAGAGCAGAAGAGTGAAAACTGATCAAACCAGGTCAAATCCAGATTTAAACATCATTGTACACTGCTGGTGTAGTGACTGTGTTTGTGTGCAAGTTTATTTTTGAAGTAAGAATGTACAGTTGGATTTTTGCAGATTTACTCTGCTTTTATGTGAGTTTGCAGATGGGTCTGTCCATGTCATCCATCATTCATGGACGAGGTTTGTGGGATCACTGGGCTCCAGTCCATGTTGTGCTTGAGCATGGAGCTGTTATGGCAGGAACATTGTTTCAGATCCCCTTTCTGTGTGTATATATCTATATCTACATACACCTATATAGGATATATCTACCTCTATATCTATACACAGAGCTATACATATATAAATGTAAATATATATATATATACAGAGGTCTATATCCACTGAGTTTTTAGGACTATGTTAAAAACCCAGTTGCAAAGAAAACAAGGACTGTGTGAAAACATCAAACTAATGATGTTTAGTGGTTCATTTTGCCACTCAAGGTCTCAGTGTGCTGTCTGACCTCTGGCAGAGAAACTGGAGCAAACCAGGAATTTGTTGGTGCAATTAAAAGTGGAGGGAAAAAAAGGATGGTAAGGTGGACTTGCATGGTAACACAGCTTGGGCTAATGCTGTGAATTAAGGACATTTAGATGTTTGGCTTTGTATGATTTAGCTTAAACAAACAAACATTGCATTAATCTCATTACTCAAGCAAGTGAAATAAACCTTTAAGGCACTTAAACCCTGCCCATGGTGGTGTCAGAGCAGCGAGACCCATTTCCACACAGCACAGCTACTCCTGTGTGTAACTTTACTCACCTGTGCAAATGCTCACAGGGAGGGGGAGCCAACTTGGGGCTGGTGGAAGGGACCCACAACTGCCTCTGAGTTGGGAGGGACCCACAAGGATCATCCAGTCCAACCCCTGGCCCTGCAGACACCCCGACAATCCCACCCTGTCCCTGAGAGCGTTGTCTGAACACTCCTTGAGCTCTGTCAGCCTTGGTGCTGTGCCCACTGCCCTGGGGAGCCTGTTCAGTGCCCACCCACCCTCTGGGGGAAGAACCTGTTCCTGAGATCCAACCTAAACCTGCCCTGACACAACTTCAGGCTGCTTGGGAATTGCATTGTCCTGCCTGGCAGAGCCAGGGGCACGAAGGGTGAGTTTTTTGCTGCCAGGTGCTGGACGCTGATCACAATCCTGGCAGGAGTCATCCACGTCTCTGTGTTACTTCTGTATCATTCCACTATAAAAGATGGGATTGCGAAGGTCCTTGTAGGGAATGTAATAATCCCCCCCTAAAGTTGTCATTCAGGGCTATATATTCCTCTGTGCCTTGTCCTTCAAACCCCAGCCTGAGAGGTTGGATATTTCCTTGTTAAGTGTCCTGTGGACTGTGCTTCCTTTAGAGTGCAATGTAAGACTTTCATTAACTTGGACATGTTAGGCCAGCCTAGAAATTTTGTGTCATCTTTCAATTGCATTTGTTTGGACTCTGGTAAGGCAGAAAATGACTGAACCACATGTCACATTTATAAGATCAAGAGTACCTTGCTATTTTCATACAGATCTCTTAATAGAGATTAAACACAAAATAAAGCAGAATGCATCAACAGTGATATTCCCATAAGCAATAGTGTAACTTGTATGCAGTGTAATTATATTTTGTACACTTGCCAATTAAGCAGTTACGCTTTAGAGAAAAATTGCTTTCAAGAGATGGAAGAAAAGTATCACAGTAAATCAAATAAAATATACATGTGTTAGAGGGTTTTGTGCATGCAGCTGAAATGTTAAAATTTCCTGCTGTGTTCAGGTTGCCACGTGCATAACCACGCTCTGTGTCCTGTAGCTTTTTTTTTGGACTGGAAAATATCAGATAGGAAATAAAAAAACAAGGCATAAAAAAGACATTGCTTCCTGGGATAGCTGCATGCCACATGAAGCTGAGATGCTCAGGAGTCCTGCTCTCCATCCTCCAGCATGTAGGGGTGGCATTTTGGGGACATGGTTCAGTGGTGGCCTTGGCAGTGCTGGGTTAATGGTTGGACTCAATGGTCTTAGAAGTCTTTCCCAACCTAAATGATTCTATGGTTTTATGAAACATGTTTTGGGTTTGGGCTGGTTTTCAAGCAGTTTTGCTCTTGCTGCTCTCAGGTCAGTTTGTCCTTTCACCCCACACTCCCCATGGTAGCTCACCACCTGATGGTGTGGGACTGTGCTGAGCCTTGTTTGTGATTAAAACCCCTCAAAATAACGCTCTCCCAGAAATTCATGCCTTCCTGTTCTTCACCTTCATTGGCAGCAATGGCACTGCAGTGTTGGGAGTGAGAAATATCAGCATTTTGCTCACAGATTGATTTCCCCCTGTAATTTCAGTGACTGTCCTTTGCTATCTCGGGTACCCTCAGCACTTAGACCTGCTCTGAGGAGCTGTGCAGGTGTTGTCTTGGGTGAGTGATGCTCTGTTCATGTGACACAAGCCAAGACCCTGAAATAACTTGCATGGAAGTGTACCCAGAAATGCTGATATCCAGCGTGTGGCCAGTCTGGGCTTCATGGGAAATTGTGAACTCTGTAAAGTCACTAGGAACTTACCAAGGTACTGATACTGGCTGAACAGGCAAACAGTGCAGGGTGACTGTTGTGATAGAAGTGATACAATTTTTTTTTATTTATTTTTTTTTTATTATACTGTAAGGTTTTTTCAGAGCATCAGTGGTTTAAATGAGCTGGCGAAGACTGTGGCCAGGCTGGATGGGGCTTTGAGCAACCTGGTCTAGTGGAAGGTGTCCCTTCCCATGCCAGGGGGTTGGAACTGGATGATCTTTAGGGTCCCTTCCAAACTAAACCATTCTGTGATTCTGTGCTGTGTGTTTGAAAGGGGGTGAGGGAAGCCTTGTGGCTCTTGCTCCCTGTCAGCTCTTGGGAGCCTCTGCTTGTGTAAGATCTCTACTGCTTTTTTTCTTCTAAATCACTTAAATGTACGTTTTCGTCTGGAACTCACAACATTACTTTAAAAATCACTTTCTGTCATACGGAATTAAGAACATGTCACTTGAAATGTGTCAAACAAATACATTGGAGTGAAAAAACAACCCTCAGAAAACTCAGGATAAGGTCTGCTGGGAGGGAAGTGCTGCAGAAGACTTCTTATGTTGAGGCTGGTGGCCTGGTGACCATCCCTCCCTTGCTATAAGCCCTGGGATGTGTCTGCCTCTGGAATCTGGCTGTTCTCCCTCCTGCACCAACACACAGCTGCAGCCTGGGCTTGGAAATGTTTCCTCAAGTTGTAACGTGTGTGCTGTGTAGGGGAATAATTGGTCAGCAGTGTAATGGTGGTCCTCACTGAAAGATACATCCATGTTTTCAGCATAATTCCCTTTTATTTGAAGGGTTTAACTGGCCAGAGTGTTGTCTCCTGTGATGTGCATCTTTCCCAAACGAGCTAATTTAAAAACACCCCGCTTTCCAAGTGGCCCTGCCATCCTTTCCTGAACTCTCTAATACACAAACAGCCCTGTAGGTCAGATGAAGAAGGAATCCAGGCTCACCAGGTGTTTGTTTGTGTGGTGTGGTGAGACACAGGGCTGGCAAGGGATGGCCATGTGAGTGGAGCTCCCTTCCACACCCTGGACTAACGCACCTGCAGCCTTTGGAATAAACTGTGTGTCATCCAAAGCGCTCATGTTCTAAATGGGAATATCTGAGCGTGCCTGGCATGATTTGTTTTCTCAGTGTTAGGAATCTGCACACTTCCAAAAGCTTACAGAAGGTGTTTGCGTGGAAAAACTTGTCATGGGAGTTTTGTTTGAAGATGACTAAATAAAGCAGTGAAATAAAAAAAAAAATCAGGGTGGTGTAGAGTAGAGTTCCCAGCTGCCCTCCATCTCTGTTCGCCTGTACCCTGGCTTGCAGCATCACATTCCTGTGTGGGTTGTGCCAGCTTCTGCCTTTCTCAGGAGAATAATGATGCTCTTGGGCAGGCGACCACTCACCTGCTGTGGTTCCATTCCCACTTTCCACTGCATTTCCTTCCTGCTCTCCAGTGCCAGTGGTGGGTCTCTTACCTTTGCTCTTGAACATCATCCCTTTGCTGTGCTGCCAGCACCAAGTGCTGGATACACACTGATGACTGCCAGGCTGTAGTTCCTCAAACCCAGCCCTGTGCCTTTGGATACTCAGGAGTCTGGAAGCCATGGCAAGTTTATTTCCCTTGGTTTATTTTTAGCCTCATGCTCCTGGCCCTGCTGTTGGCACTGGCCATCACTTCACGATCCGATGGTGTGGAGTGGTGTAACACAGTGAGTCTGTGCCTGTGGGTGGGATTATTCCTCCAGGGAATTTACCTGGCTCATCCTTGATGTGCCCACACCTGTGGGAATGACCACTGGGCTCTGTCCCTGCCTGCAGCAGGCAGGAGGGGTTTGGAAGTGTTGAGGGCTAGTTACAGGACAAACAGCAAATTTTGTGGACGGTAAAATAAATGTTTGCCCCACTTTGTCCTGTGTGGGTGTGTTTTGCAAAGTGTTTCTTGCCTTTTTACTGATTTTGTCACAGATTAATTCCTGGCTCTATTTGTAGCTGCATTGCTTCCAGCATGTTTGAGAGAATTGTCCTGGTTTTAAAATCATCTATTTTTTTTATATCATGCACTTCATTGCCTTGAAAACTGTACTATGAGTCATACTAATAAAAAGTGAGTCTAAATTGGGTTTGGCATCGCTTTTTTTCACCAACCTAGCACGAAAAGGCAAACCTTCTGCTCGAGATGCAGGACTTTGGTTGAGATGAAGAGTTTCCTTGTTGTACTTTGGCTTTATCAATCCCTCATAGCCTTTCCTCCTCTCCCCCCTCACTGTCCCAAGCCTCTCTGCTAATTTTAATTTGCGAAGAAATAAGCCAAGGTAAGCTCTGAGTATAAGAAGATGATTATCACAACAAAATAATTACATTTGGGTACTTGATTTGATTTGTTAGCTGGAAGATTAGTTGGAAAGCAGAGAAGAAAATGAATGCATTGTTGACTGCAGGAAGTTATTTATGAGTTTTTACTTATGTTTAAAGGAATTCCCCCTGTGACTTAAGTAGCAGTGCGATTTACAGCCTTTCACATTGGCTGGCTGGATAAATAAATAGAATAAAGACAGGAAGAATAAAACAAAATGGTACCAGGTTTTGAGGGTGTAAAGTTTCTGTTGTGGAATGCAGGAAGCGATGGCTTTCAAAAACCCAACCAGACGGATCAACAAAAATAATGCCCACGTTGCATCGGAAGAAGAACATGATCCCAGTGTGTGTTACATTCATTGTGTAATCCAGGGGAAATGTTTATGTGCTCACATGTTCTGTATAGGGCTTGTGTTACAGTTCTGTAATTTTTTCATAACTGCCTTGATGTAATATTCCTTCCATGGCTGTTTCTCCTATTCCGGCTTCCCCAAATCAAGCAAGCAGAATGACCCAGGGGGGAGCAATGGTGTCTGTGCTGGACACCTGGTGTTGGGAGCTGCTGGTGCTGTTTGGTGAGATGGAGATGAAGGAGGACATAGGTCTGCTGGGTTAGCAAACACTGAAGAAGTGAAGGGGGGACTCCTTGAAGGTGGGGACAGGCTTGGACAGGACCGACTCCTGTGGAGGGGAGTTTGCAGCTGTCATTGCAAAGCTCATGTTGGAAACACAACAGAAACAAGTCTGAGTGGAGTCCATGTGTCTCTGCAGCTGTCAAAGAGGACACCAGGTTGCCGTGGCCCATCCATGGGCTGGTCCCCTGAGATGTGTCTGTGTGCCTGGGCTGCTCACGCGACAGCAGAGCCTTCCGGAGGAGGCTTTTAGCACCGAGCGTGCGTTATCACTTGCCTATTAAATCTTCTCACTCCATACTTGTTGTTTCTAAGCTGTGTCCTGGGTCAGCAGGGTGCAGTAAAGTGGAAATAAAGGCAAACCTCCTGCTCTGGCTCAGAAAAACGTTGGTGATGAGTGCGCTGATTCTGTCAGAGGAAATCAGGGATGCTCCTGTGCCTTGGAGTGGCGACGGGGGCCAGGCTCTGCTCTCTGCTGTGCTGCTCTAGTGATGCTGATTTACACCAGCTGCTGACCTGGCCCAAAATTGGGTTTCAGAATAGCTCAGATGTGGATCAGACTCGCTGCACTTTTGGGAAGTCCACTGGGCAGACTTCCTGCCATTTCCACGTGGCATTTCTTGTGTTGGCAGTGGCTGGGCAAAAAATGCCGGGCAGAAATGAGCCCGCTGGCATCTCCCAGGACTGCATTTCATGAGTGTAAACCTTCAGGGATTGAAGGTGTTCCCCTTGGGGGAATGACCTGCTTGCAAGGGCTGCAGGTACAGTGTTTGGTGGTTGGTTCCTCCATTCTTCCCTTGGAAAGGCAGAAAGGGGAGGGAGTCCTGCTTGAAGTCCAGACCGCTTGTTTTTGTGGACAAAATCTGCAAGCAGACCTTACAGAGGTTTGGAAAGTACCATGGGCTGACTGAAGTTGATTTAAACATTTAGAAAGCTTAACCCTTGTGCTCCCCAGCAGTCCAAAGGGATTGGTGGGACTGAACTCCACGCTACCAGGGATGGAAACCACCAAAGCTGAGCTGGTCCCATTTACATCTCAAGTGTTCGGTTGCTCCTGTGTTTGTGTGTTACCACATATTAAAAACAACTGGGTAAGCTGAGAAGCAGAGAGAGAACACAAATTCCTTGCTCCTCTCACCCTGCAGATGAGTCTTGGTCTAGGAGCACCTTCCAAGTGCAAGGAATGGGAATAACAGTGGCTCTGCTAGAAGAAAGCTTGTTTTTGTGGGAGCTGGAAAAATGGTTTGGAGGGGATAGAGAAGGTGCTGCACTGTTGGTGCTGAGCACTCTCACCTAGGAAGATGATGTTTGCCATGTCATTCAAGAGGCTGCATGAGGAAATGAGCTTCCCTGTGTGGGGGAGTTTGTCCAGGTGTGGTGAATGTTAGGCAGGATCTGAGTCCTGCAGAAGGTGTGATTTAGGCGAGTGAGGGGAGTAGCTCAGGGGGGTGGAGCAGTGACTTATTGCACGTATTTGAGAAACCCATCAAAAGTGATGTGCTTGCCTACAGCGTTAAACTTTCACTGGGTGGCTTTAAACAATGTTTAAGACGCTGATCATCAGTGTCATGTCAGCAGAAGGTATTGACAGATCCATAAACTGGAGAGCAGCTGTTCACCGAGGGATTGTGTACTGATATTTATCGTTCCAAAGGGGGTCTTTGGGAATCCCCAGAAATCTTGGATGCCCTTTACACTGGTGATGGAGGAAAGGAAGGGGACTGGGAGCCAATCACTTTGTTGCCCCTCACAAACTGAGCCCACCAGGGTGTTTTTTCCATGCTGGATGAGCAGGGGTTAGGTCGGGGAGAACATCAATTGTCACGCACAGAGGTAGGGGGTTGGACATTGGAGCCAAATGTAAAGTTCCTCTCTGCCCTTAATTACATTAAATTAATTTATGATGTGATGATGAATGTCATGCATGGATCCTTCCAGAAAATACTGATTGTGGTCCTGGCTATTTTGGGGCAAGGCTGCTTTGGCTGCATCCCACAGTGTGGTACTGCCAGTGTGCTGCCTTGGGTCCCTGTGGCCTGGCACTGATGTGCTTCCTGCAGTACTAAGAGTCCCTTTAGTAATTCTCTGATTTTTAAATACTCAGTGTAAGCTTTAAGTAAGCCAGATTTGGTGGTGACCGTGATTTATGTCACAATGGCTATGCTGTAATTGGTTGTGTTATGCTCCAGAAAGTTGAGAGCATTAGGATAAAGTCTTTCAATAACCTGCAACAAATTCTCATCATCAAGGAGTAACCATTGTGTACGTTGTGTTGAGTAATTAGAGAATACAAGGAAGATTTGATACAGGAAATGTAGCTTAATCTCCTGCACTTCATTACTTTTTTCCTGTGGTGGTAGCAAGAAATGGGAGGTATATTTTATTTTCCAATTTGAGTGTGCTTGCTCAGGATGGCCTTGCTCTTAATGTTGCTTCACAAGGGAGAATTTACAGTGGGGATTTCCATTAATGCTAATGAGAGTTATGCCCGTGCACTTCACTGACCTGGTGACAGAGGAGGAGAAACAATCATTAAATTCTTTTTCTTCTAAAAAAAAATAAAATGACCCTAAAATGTCCAGTGTGTCAGCGGGGAGCAGCTGAGAACAGAAGCTGCCATCATTGCTGCACTTGATCATTCACTGGTAGGAAGGGGAAAGGAAAACCAAATCCAGAAAAACACTCTAAGTGGGGAAAATAATGAATAATCTGAGGATAGGTATTGTGATTATAAAACAAAACATGCAGGTTGCTCCTGTAAAGTTGTCGGAAATGAGTTGCAGTGGGTTTTCTTTACGCGTATGATTAACACGCTCTTCCATTTAAAGCCATTAGGTGCAGTGCTGCACTTGATTTAAAGTAAGTGCAGTTAATATTTTTGGTTATAAACTTCAGGCATGCTGGTAAGAAATCATCAAAAAGTACAATTCTTCATGTAAAGGAGCCACAAATTCAAATTAGTCCCTGTGCAGAACAAGAGGTTCTTTTCCCTCAGCTGGATTTTGCCGGCTGGGAAGGGCTGGTTGTGTGTTGGCGAATTAGAGCGAGCTCAGAGTTAATAGGAGCTGTTGTGACACATCTTTTGTAGGGGAGTCTATCGAAAGGGAGTGAGGAAAGGGCTATACTTAATCAGTATAAATGTCAGTAGCATATTTTAATAAATTCCTGATTTTGCTTGGACTGTTTGCAATTGCATATTTAAAAGGAATCTGCCATCCCCTTTCGAAGGTATGTGACATTTAAAAGATCTGTAAAGAAGATTGGTTTGACAGCTTCAAATTACATTTGAAAGAGTTTTTTCCTTTCAAAACAGAAAATGAATACTTCCTATTCTAAATGTCACTGCAGAGACATAAACATGTTTAATCAAATTATATATTTAATTTATGTAAAATGTAATTTTTTATTCATGCAAGAGACTCACTTGTTACATTTTTACCATCTCCGAAGCTTCGCAAAGTTGGTGAACTGATAAATCTCTTGAATAAATCACCTCTCAGATCCTTCCAAAATAGCCATCAGCTTGTTGTTGGCTCTCCCCACTTCCAGGTATTTGTGTTCCACCTTGAGCTGCCCTGCTGGTTTCATTAACAGAGCTGAGGGATTGGCCAGGTCCTGCTGGGGTGAAGGGAGCAACTCCCATGGAAGAGCCAGGGTGGTGGTGGTGGACTTGAGTCTCCTTGGATGTTTACCTCGTGGTGAACCAAAGTCACTGTGATGAAGCTGCTGGGCTAAAACTGTGAAACCTCTCCTAGGGGAGAGGAAAAGCTGTTGGATTTGGCGTTCCGTACTCCAGCTATCACGGCATTTGCATCAAGGGCAGATATCGGAAGCAACCCAGCAGGTCTCCAGAAGATAAGGAGCTTTGGCTGCTGGCAGGGGTGCTGTCCTTGCTGTGCTGCTGTGCAGGCATTTGCTGGAGCAGCTACCTGCTCTTCCCCACCTCTGCCAGCAGAACCTCCCAGGCTGGAGCTGCGGTGGCCGAGCTTTCCAGTGGCACCGGCCGCCTTCCAGGATGGGATGCTTGTCAAGGAAGGAGATGGAGCAGTGATCCTGGGCTTTGGATACTCAGCTGTCACCAGCTGTGTGTCACCAGGTGGTGTCACCTGGCTCAAGATGGATGGGCATCCAGGGGCTTGGGCTTTCTTGCTGAGAGAGGAAGCAGTGGAAGTGGAATCAATGTCAAAAAAAACCAGAACCAGGGAATTCAGCTATTTGGCTTTGTTTCTGTTGTGATGTCTCCAAGCTTCATGGATTTGCTGGGCTAATACAGAAGCTGAACTCATGCCTGGCCCAAAAAGGGTCAGAACTGTCAGGTTGTACCTGCACTGTTATGGATAGAGAAGGGCTTGGAAAAGCTTTGAGGTGCCCTGTTGTCTTGCACCCCTGTCTCAGGGTGACCAGGCAGCCCCTGGGTGAGCTCCATCAGGCTGGAGGATGTTATGCAGGTTCTAAAAGCCAAGAAGCAGCACAGAGTGTAGTCCTGTTACTGGAAACCTCCTCTGGAGGAGATTAGAGCTGGACCTACAGGCTCCTGTGCTGAGCCCTGAGCTGACAGTGGAACACTTTGCTCAGTCCTGGAGACTGCTCCGTGTAGACATTGTGGCTGTCTCAGCTCTGACCATCAGACCTCCCTTGAAGAGGGAGCCTTTTTTTTTTTGGGTAAACTCAAATACCTGGAGAAGTTTGAGTCTTTCAGCTCTTTTCTTTTTTTAACAGCAGGAGGGGTTGAGGCAATGAAGTGATATTGACAAAGCTTTAATTTCCCTAATTAGCCAACTGTCATCTGTCTGGAAAGGGACCGGGAATATTTCTTGCCTGGTTTGTGGTTTCCTTAGAAGAGAAAATATATCCATCTGAAGGATACACAGGAACTTGCAGTTTGCTAAAAGCATTGGATTTGACAGCCAGGGAGGCATTTGACAGCCCATCCCTGGAAGTGTCCAAGGCCAGGTTGGGCGAGGGTTGGAGCAACCTGGGTTAGTGCAAGGTGTCCCTGCCCATGGCAGGGGGTGGAACGAGATGGCTTTTGAAGGTCCCTTCTATGATTCTGTGATTCTACATGCATTTTTTGAGACCCCAGAAGGTTCTAAGTGCACCTCCAGTGTGTGGAGAACGGTAGAGGAGATAATAGAGGGATTTTGTTTTGCACCTGCTGATGTAAAATTTCTGTATCCTGAATTTCTCCTTCCTTGGGGATTGAAAACACCTTTCTTCAGGCTGAGGGACACCAAGAACTCCCTTGTGATAGGATCAAACTGTGGTCAGAAGGATTTGCCCTCTGTCTCCATCCTTACATCAGGCTGGAACTGAAACTCAGGCTAGGCAGAAGATTCTGCATTCAGAGTATATTTTATTTTTATATTTTATTTGGGGAAAAAAGAAAAGCCTTGAAAATATTCCCAGCAATGTTCACAGTTCAAGCACAGTAGATTGGTGAGGAGATTTTGGAAGACAAAGAGTAGCAAACAGGAGGTTTTTTTTTCAGTGTATTCCTCCTTTGTATTTTAGGGGAAATGCACAGTCTATAGTTTTTTTATTACCCATTTCAGTGTGAAATATGTTGCGACATTAAGTTGTATATTCCTGTTGAAATATATGGCAGGAATAAAATTCCAGATAAAAGGTAACTATTTGACATTCTGTATAGTTGTTGTCATGCCGTTAAAATAACACATTGACTACTAACTTGATATGAGACAAAGATGAAGAGGAAGCTGTGTCAGCTGGATTTTTCCGAGGAATCCTGTAGTACGGACAGGCAGGCGCTGCCTCCGCTC
This sequence comes from Pachyramphus minor, assembly GCA_013397135.1. Lineage (NCBI taxonomy): Eukaryota > Metazoa > Chordata > Aves > Passeriformes > Tyrannidae > Pachyramphus > Pachyramphus minor. Next base: position 1,092,757 of record VYXB01002073.1, on the reverse strand, counting down.
GCTGTCCCCTTCCTTCTGAACTGGGAAAGCAGAGCTTGCCCTGGAATATTAACATCCTGGGAACTTCATTTTCTAAGTAAAATAATCCATCTTGCCTCTTCCAAAGGAAAAATATACTTGCACTACATTTCAGCAAAGCGTAATGTTTAAAATTTGGGTTCACCCTGCAGAGAGTTTAAATCTAAAATTAGAAGAAAGTGGAGGCAAAGTGCAGTTAGCTGAGCTAATGAGATTTCAGGAGATTGCAGTGCCACACTGGCCGAAGCCCTAATGTTGTAGAGTGTAGGATTATCCTGAGTCGGCCAAATTAAAATAATTTTTAATTTTATTTTTAATTTAATTTTGATTTTGAGGTTGTATCATATATTTTATCCATTAGACCTAATTGCTGTCTTTAAAGCTCTTGCTGACCTACTACCCTCCATCAGTGGTCCTTGTCCCCTGTCAGGACATGGCAGTTGCTGTGCTTGGTGCAAATCCACAAAGTACATGCAGAAATAAATGTTTGTGCCACTGTATGGTAGAGCAAAGAAGTGCAGGATGAGGAGAGTGGACTTGATGATCTAATGCATCCCTGTTTCCTCACCTTTTCTCCCAGCCAGGCTTATTTTGTCTCATTGCCTGGACTATAAAGATGTGTGAGATGTGTGAAGGAGGGAGATTTTTGTTTCCAGAGGGGTTTTTTTGTGCTTGAAGTGCAGCACTGGCTGAAGCTCTGCTGGTGGGTTCTGTACTGAGTCTGTGAACACTTTCAGAGCTCTGAGGATGCTGTGTAAATGCTGAGCTGTTTGCTGTTGAGGAGGATCTGGACTGTGCTGCTGTGGTTGCAGATGTTCCATTTGATGGAACATTTCATGGCCATTTGGTGACATTTGGAGGTTGTGAGCGTTCCATCATCAAACTTTGCAGTGCAAAGTTTGCCATTGAATAGGACAAAGGGGTAATGGATTCAAGCTGGCAGAGGGCAGGATTAAGTTAGATAACAGGGATAAAACCTTCTCTGTGAGGGTGGTGAAGCCTTGGCACAGGTTGCCCAGAGAAACTGTGGCTACCCCTGGATCCCTGAAGTGTCCAAGGCCAGGTTGGACGGGACTTGGAGCAATCTGGGCTAGTGGAAGGTGTCCCTGCCCATGGCAGGGGGTGGGATGAGATAAACTTTAAGGTCCCTTCCAACTCCAACCATTCTGGGATTCTGTGAAGGGGCAGCGAGGATGGTACCTGGGGCAAACCTGGCTGACCCTGCAGAGAGACAGGTCAGGTCAGGAAGCTCTGCCTCTGCTGTGGAAGCTGTGAGGCTGCAGATCCCCACTGCTATTTCTAAGGTGATTCTATTTTGGAAGAGTGAATACTCAGGGAGTAACTGGTAGGTAAAGGTGCACTACCCCAATAGAAGTGCTGTCTGCCCTTCCACTGTCTGATCCTTCAGGCTTCCAGTGCTGGTGGTGGCAGGACATGAGTCTGAGCTGCACGACCAGAACTGTTTTGGCAGCTTCCAGTGTTCTTTCCTTCCCACAACCTGTGCATCCCACTGTATTTCCTCCTGTGAGCATATTCCTGGAGTGTTTATCCCCTCCCTCTGCCCAGTTTTGTGATGTTGGGAGGAGGTCAATTAAGCCCAGTGTTGTTGTCTTCCTGCCCAGTGCATCCAGGCACTGCACGGCACGTTGGCAGCTGGGTCTCGCTGCTTTTTTAAGTGCTTTGAAATCCTTGGGTTGGGTTTGAATTCCTATTTGCATTTCAAGGTGTTGTCCCAAAGCAGTGACCCAGCTCTGCTCCTGGGGAAGTCACTGGGAGGGTAAACCCACCCTGCTCCAAACCTGCCTGGAGAGCCCCTCCGAGGGCTTTGGGTACAAGCTGTTCTTAAAAGCTCCTGGAGATGACACCTGTGGCAATCTAACAGCAAAAGGGAATAGCTTCCTAGTAAATTAGATTTTTAGTCAAATAGAAAAAACTATTCATTTTCCATTGTAATGACAAACTTGGTGGTTTTTTGCACAGTGTGTTATTTCTTCACTTTTCATACACGCATTTTCTGGGCTATTTATAGATTTACATGTGTGCAACTTGAAACCAGCTAGTTTGAAATGTTCTAATCTCAGATTTTCCATAAACATTCCTGCCTGTACTGAGACCCCTGTGCAGTGAGTTTATGAAAACAATCCCCTCTGGGCAAAGATTTTTTTAATTCCCTGAGTATAAGGGGAGAAGTTTATAATGAAGTGTTGATAGGACCTTTGCTATAATGTTGTGAGTATGGCTGTCTACAAACATGGGAAGAATTCATTTTCAAGCCTCTTGCTGAATAAAGGATAATTTCACATTAATATTGTTGGTTTTGTAACTAAGTTTCACAGAAAATGAGCTTTTAAAGATGTAAAGAGTTCTGCTGTGACAACATATACTTTCCAATTTCAAAATGCCTCGTTCAATATGAAGAATTACTGCAAAATAATTGACTCTGCTTAAATGTCTCTTCTTAAGCAGGTTTAATGTTTGATGTAAGAGGCCTCGCAGAGTGTTATTTCAGACGCACACACAATAATATTAAGTTATTTGGCTTTTCCCCATATGTTAATACTTAAAGCCTGGCCTGACAGACATTAATGTTATTAAAGGGCTTTGCAGAGGGGGCCGTTGCTTTATTGCTGCTGTAATTGTGACCTGTGTGGGATGTGCAGGTTGTGAACACCAGCAGCTTTCATAGAATTACAGAATGGTTTGGGTTGGAAGGGACCTTAAAGATCATTTACTTACAACCACCTGCCGTGGGCAGGGACACCTTCCACCATCCCATGTTGCTCCAAGCCCCGTCCAACCTGGCCTTGGACACTTCCAGGGGTGGGGCAGCCACAGCTTCTCTGGGCAACCTGTGCCAGGGCCTCACCACCCTCATAGGGAAGAATTCCTTTCCAATATCCCATCTAACCCTGTCCTCTGGCAGTGGGAAGCCATTCCCCCTTGTGCTGACCCTCCAGGCTCCTGTCCAAAGTCCCTCTCCAGCTCTCTTGGAGCCCCTTTAAGCACTGCAAGAGGCTCTAAGGTCTCCCTGGAGCCTTTCTCTTCTCCTTGCAGCATTACAGGGTGATGGGCTGCTGGGGGCTCCTGGTGTCCCTTTGCTTGGTTTGGGAGGGCACAAGCTGGAGCTGGGGAGCCCCTGGACTGGGATGGGTGTAGCCACATTGGTTGCCTGCAGTGATCCATCCTGCTCCCTCATCACCCATCCCAGGCTCCGTTGTGCCAACCCCACTTTTCCGAGTGACTGGTTCTGTAGCATTAAGCAGTGCTTAGCTGAGACCAGGAGGAGCTGTTTGTGTGGCCCTGGGTTTTGTTCTCATGCCAGGACCAATCTTGGGATGTTCCTATGGTGAGGGGTGACATTTCCTGGTGGACCGTCGTGTGCTGAGGCCCACAGTGCCAGAGAAGGGAATCATGGAATTACAGATTGGTTTGGGTTGGAAATAAGTCATGTAGTTTAACCTCCCTGTGGGGAGCAGGGACACCTTCCACTGCATCAGGTTGCTCAGAGCCCTGTCCAGCCTGACCTTGAATGTTCTCAGGAAGAAACAGCCACAGCATCTGGTCTTGCAGATCACAAAAAATCAGATCATGTCCTCAGGTGCTGCCATTGCAGAAGTGCTTTTTTCAGGCTGCTGGTCAGGCAAATAATGAAAAAATCTGGGCTGCATCCTGGTTTGTCCTTATGAATCAGCTGTGGATTTTTTCTGAAGTCCTTGGTGGCTTCCAGGTATTTTGTTGTGCTGGAGTTTCCTTTTTCTCCTGTGTCTTTTTTCTCTGACAGTATGTTAATGAGTTTTACTGCCCCTCTGAAATGTTTAAAGTAACATGGGCCAGTGAGCAGTGTGTCCAGTCCTGGACCCTCTCCAGAGGCTGCTGGCACTCCTGTTAACTGTGATGTGTGGCTGGATACAGGAGGGTACAGCAGGGTCTGAATATACTCAGTGCCCTTAACCATTCTGGGCCCATGTATAGGGGCCATATGGGACTGTTAGGAAGCATCCTGGCAAACTGGTGGGCAATGAATCCGTAGGAGAGCTCGGCTGCACCTCGGCTGATACCACTGTGGGGTTTGCCATGGGTGAGATGGTGGTGGTCTAATTCCTTCTCTTAGTGGGAGTTCTCGTGGCATTGGACTTGAACTTCCTTGGAAGTCTTCATGGACAGGAATCCTAAATTCACCTAACTGCAATCTTGACACTGTTCCTGCCTCCCTGGAGTCAGCTTCAGAAGACTGTCTGAATGTGTCTGGAACAGGACCATGACTTGGTCAGCCCAACACCTCTTCAGTCTGCTTTTAACAGCACTTAGAAAATGTTAATTGAAAACAGCATCTGTGTGCAGCATACCCCAGGCTCCACTTCTGTACTCCCTGAGCACTGCAAATTACTGCTCCTGTCTCCAGGGGCTTCTGGTTGTACAGGGATGCTGGAGGAGGGTGTGCTCAGACAGCCTTTGCAGTAATATGACTCCATAATCCTGTGCAAAGGTCAAACTGGGATCTCTGGATCTCCAGCTGGGAGTTGGTGCTGCCAGTGCTGAAAGCATATTCTTTCTGCTGCTTCCAAGGTTATTTTTCAGTCATTTATCCTTGTCATCAGGGACTTTCCACAAGGGTATGTGGTGATAGGACAAGGGGGAATGGCCTTAAGCTGAAGGAGGGTTGATTTAGATTAGATGTACAGAAGTTCTTCCCTGTGAGAGTGGTGAGGCCCTGGCACAGGTTGCCAGGAAAGGTAGTGTGATTTTTGGTTCCAAAACACCTGTCCCTTGGCAAAGAGAACCTCAGAATTACGTACCTGGCTTCAGCTGTTCAGAAAACAACTCCTTTGTCCAGCATGAATTTGAAGACAGCTTTTGAAAGGTATTTCTCTCACGACAAGGTATTTTTTGGCAGTGAGTGTTCATCTCTTCTACACTGATGCCGCCTCCTCAGTTTCCTTCTCCAGCATCCCCAATAGCTGCCAGGCTTCAGGTGCAGCCCAGGATCTGATTTTTGGATGTAGGAATCTTTGTGTCAGTTATTGGAAGTATCCATGGCAAAGACCCCCCTGGAAAGAAAGGTTTGCAGCAGGAGCTGGGAGAGATCTGTAGCCATGGCAGTGCAATAATGTGGTGTGAAATCCTGTACCCCTGTGTTACATTTTAGGAAAAACAAGTGTTGTAGCAAAGTGACGTTTTACCCCCTGGTGTTCCGTGAGTCCCTTCTGTAGGTGCTGGACTGTGACTGGTGTGTGGCGAAGGCAAATGGGGTAGGAAAATAATAATAGTAATGGAAATTATGGATTGGAAAAGGTAGAAAACAGAGCTTGGTGTTTAGGGAGAAGAGGAGCAGTTGGTGAGATCACACCAGACCCATCTGTCGAAGGAGACTCCATCTGCAGTGCCCTTCCCAGTGTCACATCCCAGCCCAAGGTGCTGCTCCTGGCTGTGCCCAGGTGGGTTTCCCCCAAACTACTGAACTCATGCATATCTCCAGCTCTCACATGAATCCAGGAGGAACGTGGGAAGGATGGGGATGGATGCACTGGCCATGCCAGCCAGGAATGACACCACACTCCTCTCCTCTGCCCCTCCTAATGCACGTGGGTGCTGCTGGATGCACCACCTCGCTCCAAATTGCACTTGCAGAGGAACTGCAGTTTTATTGAGCATTAGGATTGAATTCTTAACTGACTAATCAATTTTAGTAGTAAGTTAAAATGCCTGGTATTAATGGACAACTGCAACCATTAATCAGGGTTGCAGTAGATTAACAGTTGTCAGCATTTATGCTAATGGTACTTACACTCCACGGGCCCATGGATTGCACTTGCCCCTGCCATATTTTTCTAAACATGTGTAGCACTCCAGCTTTGCTCCTATGGATTCCTTTTTCCCTTCTTGAGCTCTCCTTTGGAATCACCAGCCTGACCCACATCGGTGTATGGGTGGTTTGCACACTTGGTTTCATGTCAGAAGAGATGGAAAAGGTTCATTTATTCAGCTGTTTGAGTGGTTAATTTGATCTGGGATGTGGCTAAACTAAGACAAATAGAGTGGTTTTAATGAAACTGTTTAACAACCTCTGGCAGCTTCAGAAATAAGTAAAAATACAATTCAGGGAGTTTGAGGGGATGTAAATAAGAAATGCAGTTTAGGATTCACTTACCAAATTCATCTTGTTTTCCATATTTTATCACTGTCAACATTTTTTAAACCAGTGAAGCAAGTTTTGTTTTGTTCAAAACCAACCAGAATAGAAACAGGCCTTAAACCTTCCTACTTTTGTGAACACCCTTCCTTCATCTATTTTATTGGGATATTTTTCAATTTGAAACTGGGATTTCCTAAAATCTTTTTAGTCCACAGTCCTCAATTAGCTGATTACTATAGATTATATTCATACTCTGGATACCTCATCAAGCTGTCTAATAGCTGGATCATATTGATTGTCCTTCAATTAATCATGGCCCCTATTTTCATTTATCAAACCCCAAATACATGTAATTAACTCTGAAGTGATATAGCTCACCGTAAAGTGATTTTGCTCCTGCTATGGAGATAACTCAGTAGATTACACTAATAGGAAATGCAAGTTGAAATTAAATTAATGGTATCGTGTCCATCACAGAAGAATAATTAAAAAACTAAAAGAGAACGACCACAGCGAGGAATCCTTTGTAACAGATACAGATGTTTGTGTCTGCTTTTTATTTACACCTTGGGGTCTTTGAGCTTCTGAGTGATTGTCATCAACTTCCTCAGAGGCAATGCCAGAAATGTCCCAGATTTCCCAGCAGGAGGGCAGGGAGGACTGAGAAGGTGCAGGATGGGTAACTGCAGGTTGTTTTCCTATCAGTGAGCCAGTTCATGAAAAAGCTCTACCAGGTGACATTGTTTTGCTTTCAGAGCGACTTTATTAATTTGAATGTAATCTCTTCTTCCCTCAGTGCTCGTATTGAAATTGGCTCAATGTGCCTAATTCCATGACAGACTGAATTGTAATAAATAATATACGCTATCCCCAACCCAGCTTGCTGCAATTGGCATGGTATTTATAACAGCGAGGTTCCCAATTGCTCATCGTGGTTGAGGCTTGAAGCTGCAATTTTATTCATGAACACAACTGTGTGTAAACTTGGGGAGAGCAGAGTATTTGTGTGTATCACTGTTCATCCAGAATGGACATACTCTGGAAGTGCAGGGCTTCTGGGAATGCACTGGCACTAATCATTGAGAACTCATGTTATCTCAAAAGTATTTTTTTTTCCTTATGGTTGGGAATACATTTGTTTCTGGAGCAGAGAAGTTACCCAGGTTATCTCAGGACTTGTCACTGATTCTTCGATATCCCTAAGAATACTGGGATATTCTGCACATTGAAAAGGGCTTGAATTATCCCAGTTATTTTTTTTCATAGCCAAAATTAAGAGAAGTGTGTTTTTAAAGTGTATTTTTAAAAAGCGCTGCCTAGAATTTGCAATATGTTTCATTCAAATAATGTCTGTGATGCTACAAATTAAAAATTATTATTTTCCTCGAGTTGGTTTGGTTCCTCCTCAGAGAACAGGAGTTTGAGCTTTGTCACTGGTGCTGTTTCACCACCACTTCAGCTTTCCTGCCTTAGGCACTTTGTTATCAGACATTAATATCTGCAGCAGCAACCAATTATCTTGTAATTTTAACAAAGGCATCAGAAAAGAGAAAGTGCTTGTTGGTTCGATGGTCGTAAATACATAGATCACAAGCAAAGAGCCTTTACTTTTATTATGCAAAATAATGACTATGTAGCTGTTAATGGAATTTACTTTATACTATGACAATTTATACTTGTACATGTCTGGGGAAGAGCTTTCCCACCAGGCTGTTTTGACAGCTCTCTGTAATAATATAGGAGAGTGATGTGTCTAACGAAGTCTCCAAGAAAAATATCTGGTTTGCATTTCAGAACTTGTCATTCAATATGTTTTGCAGTGGAAGATAGCATGGGAAAGCTGCCTTCCATCTCGGGCTGCCGTCGCATCCTACGGCTCGTGCGGGGGCTGCCACTGCCTCAGTGGGCAGGGAGAGGGACAAGGTCCTGTTCTGGTCCCAGAGAGGAGGGTCCAGCCTTCAGAGAAAAGCTGGTTTTATCTGAATCTGTGTATGGTGCTGTGTTTTCTTCGGCCAGGATCACAGAGCATCTGTTATCAGGTTATGCTGTGTGGGGTCGGGAGTTGGACTGGATGATCCTTGTGGATCTCTTCCAACTAAAGGTTATCCTGTGATTCTGTGATAATGGTCTGCAAGGTTGTGATGCCTTTTTTTTTTTTAATAAAACCTTTTTTGAAAGCCTGATTATCTCAGGTGCTGTCTGTGAGCTCTGTGCTGCCCCTTGGATGATGGGATACTCCAGCTGGGGTTACTTGTGCTGGAAAGCAAGGACATGCAGGACCTGTTTACAGGCTGTGAATGGGCAAGGGCTGGTGATAAAATCTGCTCTGCTAGAATAAGTGACCCATGCATGTGTATGAAATGATGACTGTTGGAAAAACCTGCAAATAATTAATGCATTTGTATAAAAACCGTAACATTGTCAGAACTGTAAACGAGGTGTAGTTGTTGGGCGTTCCTGTGTTGCAGTGGGACCGGGAGCAGCCCAAGGAGCAGGAGTGCATCCATGCCCATGAGAGATGGCTGTGGCTGATCAATCCCTGAGGCTTTGGGTTGCCCAGTGTGATGAGGAGGTGTGAGACCTTCTGGGAGTGGTGGTGGAGCCTGCTCAGCCCCATCACAGCTCATCCCGGGGCTTCTCCCGACCTCCGGCTGTGAGGGCTTTCGAGGGGCACAAGCACTTCGTTGTGGATTAATTAGTTTCATTAACTCCCCTCTGCATTGCAGGGACTTGTTTACTGGGAGAGGAGGCACTTCCCCTGGCACTGGGATCTCCTGCTGGCTCTTCCCTCCTCAGGACTGGGGCAGTGAGGGAGCTTCATTTGGCCAGGGATGTGGCTGAATTTAAGTGTTAAGTTAGGCTTTGTTGTTGTTTGTCTCTTCCTTTTCCTCAGCAAGCTTTTCTTCTCCCCTAATCCTCAGAAGCAGCCCAAGAAATGACATTTATGCATATTTCATAACGTGATTTCTGTAGGCACACAGAGCAAACAAATCAATTTCTCAGCAGCACGCTGTTTAAAAGAAACAGCAACAACCTGTGGGATAACTTGCAGAAGCTGTTAAAATTAATTATAAATGGCAGAAGATATAACATTTGGGGGAAAAAGTGCTAATGTGTGAAGAATAATAAACATTCAGGAGATGAAAAGGAACTCTCTGTCATCTGATTATTTAAACTTCATATATTTATAAATATCACAACACGTTAAAACAATGTACTGCTCGCTACCAACAGCACATTACCATTTTATTCTGGAATGGCAACAGCCTCATCTGCTCTCTCATATAATAGCTTTCACCTTTCTGGGCTGAGAGTTTTGCTGAACATTTGCATCTGTGTGACTGCCAGTGCACTGTAATATTTTTCAAAGAAGAGCAGGAGTCCGTCGGTGGTGGATGTGGGTGGGGTTTTACTGCTCTGTGGGCTTAAGCTGCTGTTTTAGGAGATGGCTTTTCTTTTAGGCACAGTCTTGAGGAGTACAGATCTGACTCGCATTTGGGTGTTGCAGCGTGGCTGCTGTCAGTGCTGGATGTTTTACTGGTATCTGCCAAAGGATGGAGAAAATGGAAAAGGATCTCAGTTTAGGCAGAGAAAGCTGATTCTCCAGAAACTGATGCTGATTCAGAAGTGTTCACTGGGTGCAGTTAATTTCCTTTCATCCTGTTTTCAGTAGCGGAAGCTCCATAGTAGATACAGTCATTGAATGACTTCTGACAAGGGCATGCAGTGACAGGGTAAGGGGAATGGCTTTAAGCTGAAGGAGGGTAGATTTAGGTGGGATATTGGGAGAAATTCTTCCCTGTGAGGGTGGTGAGGCCCTGGCACAGGTTGCCCAGAGAAGCTGTGGCTGCCCCATCCCTGCAAGTGTCCAAGGCCAGGTTGGATGGGGCTTGGAGCAACCTGGGCTAGTGGAAGGTGTCCCTGCCCACAGCAAAGGGTTGGAACTAAATGGGTTTTAAGGTCCTTCCCAACCCAAACCATTCTAGGATTCTGTGCTGAAATATAATTTTTTTTCTTTTTTTTTTTTTTTAGTGGGGAAACTAATGTAAGTTTACCAAACCAAAGTGGCTTTTTAGTGCTACAGGCTTTGTTGAGACTAGAGTAGGACCTGCCAATATATCTGGAGTGTGAAGTATGTGGGTGGTGGAAACTCTCTGCAGCGTTGAGGGTTGAATTAGACAATCTTTAAAGGTCACTTCCAACCCAGCCCATTGTGTGAGTCTGTGGTCTGTAGCCTGTTGAAGGTGCCTCTGGACCCAAAGCACTGTCGTTGCTTCAAACTCACCATCCCTCTGGAGCTGTAGAGTGGGTATCACTGTGATTTTTACAGCTACTGAGAAATGTGGTAGCAGGGATGAGATCTTCCCTGGTAACCAGGACCAGTGCCACTGAGGTTGGCCTGGATACTGTTCTTGTGCAGTGACTGTGTCCCTTGTACAGCAGTAAGCACAGGCACTGTGGTATTAACTTTTCTCAGAGTGCCTGTACAGTGAAGAAGTGAGCAGAATATGCTCTAATTAGAAATAAATTGTTATTTTTATAATGATTTTATGGATGGGATCAATGGAAAGTACCTAGAAAAGTGCATATTCCTGCTTGGGATGTCTCGTGCTCCTGGGCCTGGGAGTATTTCGGTAGGATACTGCTCCTGACTGGGCAGAAAAGCTGCTGAGTGACCAGCAGAAGGTCTGTGTGGGCAACAAAGGATGATGAGCAACAACACAAAAGGGGCTCAAGGAGGAGGGCAGGGCGTGGAAACCTGTGGCAGAACAACACACTGAGCACCATCACACCAAGGGCTTTGCTAACCCATGGCTGGATTTTGCCGCCGATGACTTTGGCAGGATTTTGCTGTTGGCTTCTGCGGCGCAGGGTTGGGGTTCCACCATGCCCGTGAACCTCCCCGCGATTTTAGCAGCCTCTCCTTCCAGTTATCTCAAAATCCACCATTTTAAAAAAAAAAATCCTTTCCCTCTTCCCGAAGGTGCTGACCTGATGACGCAGCGCCAACGCTGCTCGGCCCCCGTCACCCCTCGGCCTGTCCGATGGGATGTGACACTTCATCCCTAACATATGTCACTCCGTGTGTTGCGGGAGAGCTCCTCGCTTTGCAGGGACCCAGCCCCGACCTCGGGAGCACCGGCTGCACCCCCTGGATGCAGCTCGGTGGGGAGGGTTTGCCGGAGCCCACCCCGGCTGTGGCTCTGCGGCCGTGACCTGCTCGGCTTTGTCCCGGCGCAGGAAGGGAGCCGGGATTGGGGAGCGAGGCCGTTTCGGCTGAAAGGCTGTTAGATCCAGGTCACTGAGTTCGGGCTGCTGCGTTTTCTGACAAAGTCTAAAAAATGCAGATTTGTAGCAGCCCCATGTTAATGAATTCCGACTGCTTGGATTTCGCACTGAATAATGGCCGGAATTACCAGAGATAGTGACTTATGAGATGTGACTGAATATCATCCTTTTCTCGAGATTAAATTGATCAAATGATGTAATATCACATTATTTTTATTAGCAGGCTTTGATACAAAAATCTCCGTGGAGCAGAAGATTTTGTTATAATAAAACAAAGGTACTGAAATGAGCAAAAAAATTCAATAAATTTTTAAAACATAGTATCACATTTTAAATGCAATTTTGTGCATATGGTGAGTGAATGCAATACCTTTTTACCCTCAGGCCGCCCACTTTCATACATTAAAAATATTCTATTTAAATGCAGATTTTGATTTGCTATCTGGCATGGCACTCAAGTAGAAAAGACAGGAGAGAAGGAAGAGTGTGTGCATCTCTTAATTTAATTACATGTTTCTTTTGACGTGCAAAGGTACGAGCAGTTGTTAAGTGTAAGGGCATGTATGTGTAAAAAAAAAAAAAAAAGAAAAAAAGAAAATTTGTAAAAAGGAAATGGAATCTTACCCTCAACAGAGAATCCAGAGAGATCTTGTGGATGTAAATATGTTTATATCCATCACTGTGTGTGTGTGTTACAGGCCCCTCATACCGAACAGCCCAGCGCTGTGACTGTGTGAGGACAGCCCTGCTGAAAATCAGATCCCAGTTGAAAATAGCTGCCTGCTAAACCAGAAAGATTATTTTTAGCCAAGCTCAGTGCAATAATCTGGTTTCTGGTGTGGCCCCATCCAGCGTGGCAGTGGGATGCAGGTGGAGGAGTTCTCACAACCCGGGGATGGGTGCCCCTTGTTCCATTAGTTTGGTGTCATCCTAACAGACATGGTTTTCTGGAATGAAAACCAAAATGTTTCTTTCTAGAACTACCTTAGAAGAGCAGGAGATTGACTGCAAGGGGCAAAAGTCATCGTAGCAAAATGCTTTGAACACCGTGGAAGCGATTTTGCCATTTGACCGTGTGAAAACCAGGGAGGTGGCATTTGGGGTTGGTGCTCTTTGTCTTCATTCGTACAGCTCGTGGGTGAAAGCCTATTTTCAGAACTCAAGAATATTTGAATTTCAGTGCCCTGGAGCAAATAGGTTGAGTGGTATCAGAGATTATAAGATTTAATTCATTTATTTTAAATGTAAATTGATTTGAAGCCACTGGGAGCCGTTAAAAGTGTGCAGTCGTTGGCCTCCGCACTTGCTGTGTATTATTTCTCCTGCCATCCACTTCCGGCCATCCCTTCTCCCTTTTATCTGACTAGTTTGTTGTTTCCATCTCAAAGAGAACTGAATTCTGGGGCTCCATGCATCTCAGCATCACATATAAGGTGCAATACTGCTTCTCCTGACAAGCCCGGAACATTCAGGCTTTGCCAGTGGTGCGCTGTGGCCACATCCCATATTGTCATCTCCCAGAGCCAGAATTTCTCCCTGCATCCTCCCTTTATTGTAACATAGAGATAATGTGGGTGTTGAGTGGTGTAATTGGGGTGGGTAATGAAGATTATTCCTGAGGTCTTGGAAGGGTGCTGGGCTGCAATGGGGCTGATTTCAAAAGCCACCGGGTTCCCCCGTCTGCTGCCTCTCCAGGCTGTGCCAGCTCCCTGGGCACAGCTTCACTGCTCCTCAGAGTCGGGTGCAAAATCCATGTTTTCAGGGGCTTCATGATTCACCACGAGCAGTTTATAGTTTCCTGTAAGTATAAATTCAGGCCTGTACCAAATAGTGCCAAATGTGTATTTTTAGGGCTGTATATAAAATTATTTGATCTCGGAGGGCATCGCATTTGCCAATTTTTCTCTCAGGCACATAGATATTAAAATCATATTACGCCCAATATGAGGTTGTAAAATTGAAGTCACTGGGGGAAGCAATATTGCAATTTTTCCCCTTTAATTTTAGTCTCAAAGAATGTATCCTTCTGAAGAAAAGGTTATTTGTCTAATGTGCTGGAGAACAGTTTGCAAAATTAAGGAAGAGTTATCCCAATAAAATGAGCTGTAGAGAGAAAGCAACCAAGGAAACACTTGGGACTCTAAACCCACCTGGGTTTTCCAGCACAAATGAAAACTCTGACTTTCTCAAGCATTATGAATGTTGGGGTGGCAGGTGGGACTTGGAGTGCCTGGTAGGCAGCATAGAGGGTGCTCTGACTTGCACATCCACTACTCAGACCCACAGGGTGGCATTGAGGGGGATTTAAAATATACCCTTCTTTTTTGGGAGAAGTAAATCCCAGCATAGAATCATAGAATGATTTGGGTTGGAAGGGACCTTAAAGTTCATCTCGTTCCAACCCCTTGCCATGGGCAGGGACACCTTCCACTAGACAAGGTTGTGCCAACCCCTGTCCAACCTGGCCTTGGATACTTCATGTCCCTTTCATTCTTCAACATTCAAAAATAAAAACATTTTGAAATAGCCTTAAAATCAATGTTAATAGGTGAGTAATAAACTGATTTAAAACATCCAGGGAAGCGCCGGTGATGTTCCCTGCCTTGTGAGTGCTTAACTCGGGACTTTGCAATTTCAGATTGATAATTTCAGCTGGTTTGGGGGGTATTTTTTATTCCAAACATGGTGGGAGGAGAAAGAAAATCAGTAGAATTGGTTTACATATTGCCTTAACTACTCTCACAATAGTGAAAAGCTCTCATCAAGTATGTATCAGATTATTTTATGCCAACATTAATATTGGAAGCACACACGTAATCTGGAGTCAGCAGGTTCATACACTACTATCTCATTAAATTTTCAGGCAAAAGCTGCAAAAATTAATTGGAGGCGTGTAATAGTTTAGAATGTGAGCTGGCTTATGGTAATATAAATTACATGAGGAGAAGACAGTTTTATATACTGAGAGAGGGAAAACTGGTTTACTTTAATGAGAAGAGATAGAAATGTGGAGCTATTTTTTCATTACAGATGCACTCTAAACTGTTTGGACTTACTTGATGAATAGAGTTAATTCTCTGCTACAGTTCCAATAATTCATGTTGCACAGTTTAATGACTTCTAGATAAAAACAGGATTGAAATGTTAATTTCTATGAAGAAATTGGAGCACTCTCATACATCAAGCTTTTTTCTATTAAACTACTAGTTAATTTTGCTAAACAAGTCTCTTAGAGATATTTCATGCTACATAGATTTTTGTATTTCTCACCTGCTTTATTTTATTCCCTTGGCCATAAGTATTGGCTACCATGAAGCCCCCCTGGGATGCATAAAAATTTCAGTTGTACTTAACCTGTCATTATTATAATTATTTTTTTTTCTGCAAGGCACCCAGTGTTTAGGCCTGTTGGTGTTTTCCCCTGGATTTCCCAGTTGATGCTCATGGTCCACCTGGTGAGGGTTTTAAGTTCTCTGCTGCCTTTGCCCTCCAGGCACTGCCAATGGGCTTCATCTGAGGAGCACAGGGAGCTGCTGGGTGGTTGATAGTGTCTGTCCACTGTGCTTGGACCTCCTCCTTAATTCATTTTGACTGCTGGTCCTCTGCGTGCTGCCTAGAGCTTGGGTACTGCTCACTGATGTTGCACAGAGAGGACAAAACAGCTTTTTCTTTTGCATATTCTTTGTTTCAGGAGTTTCTCTGCTAACTTGCATTTGCTTCCCTTGTTTCAGTTCGGTTTTCATCATCACAGATGAGTAGTCCTTGCATCAGCCTTGCTTTTCCCGTGGGTTTGGTGCCATCCCACTTGCTGTTGAATGTGCTCATCCGTTCACCTTCTGACAATTTGCTGTTTGCAGTTTTATGGCTGTGGGTTTATGTTTCTGATGTTCTTCAACATCTGCCCAGGGCACTGGTGGATTCACCATCCCTGGAAGTGTTCAAAAAAAATGTCAAGATGAGACACTCAGAAATGTTGTTTAGTGGAAATGGCAGCGTTGGATTGGCAGTTGGACTTGATGGTCTTGGAAGGCATTTCCAGCCCAAACAATTCTATGGTTCTATGATCTTTACATGGGAACCTCATCATACACCCTCAGCAGAAACCATGGCTTCTGTTAGGGTTCTTCTAGGCATGGAAATGACCTTTTCTATGGGATCACTGGATTCATGCTCCTGCTCTTGCCCATTCACCACTAAACCATGTCCCACCTGCCTCACGTAGACATTTTTAACACTTCCAGGGATGTGATTCCACCACTCACACTGTAAGAGAGCAGGGGGATGGAGAGCCAGAGGTTCTGCTGATGGAGGAGCTCCAGCTCCCACGCTGTGACCTGTGGCAGGGTGGGAGAGACATGGACTGCCCAGCACAGGTGGCATTCATTCCCTTGGGTTTGTTCACATGTGCTTCTTCAGAACAGGTTTTCACCTTTTACATTTAAAAAAGGCTGAGCTTTGCACACACAAAAGAAATTTCTGACCCTGCCCTCTAGACATACAATTTTGTGTGCATGGGGGTGAAGGGAACAACATCCAGGCGCGAGTTTTTGCAAATTTAGCAAGGCAGAGTTGAGCTTGGCCAGTGAGTCGGTGGCTGTGGTGACACTCCGGTGGAGCTGGACATGAGCTCTCCTTTGGGGCCCAGTTGGCTCATGCCAACTCTCCTCTTCTGCACCATCCTGGTAGCCATCTCCAAACCCTGGTGGGAAGTGGCCAGTGCCAGCCTGTTGCCTGAAGAAGGAGGAATTTTGGGGCCTGGACGCATCCGCCAAGCCCCTATACAGGTGGGAAGGCAAGGACTCAGCTGCTGATGGGAAGGAGCCGTGCTCCTCAGCCTGGTTTTCCCCATCCCATGCCTTGGGCTGCTGGTCCTGAAAGGCGCCTTTATGCAGGAATGTTGTTCTGTATTGTGTGGCCCCGGTGTTTGACACTGGATTAAACAAAGTGTCACGCGTGCGAGGTGTACGGTACAATTATTTTAACCCATTTTGCCTTCTAGTGTGGAAAATCTGCTTAAAATAGGACTTGCTAAAGTCATTGTACCATATACAAAGGGGTTATTAAAATGCACTCTCGAAATAGAAAATAGGATTAGAAGAGACACTTTGGCTTTGAGGCCTTCTCCAGCCGAAAGAAGGCCTCATGGCCAAAATGTCTCCTTTAATCTCATTTTCTGTTTTCTGGTAGGAATTTTATTAACTCTCCTCACCCCTTCCCAACCCCCCTGTCTCTCTCTGCCCACGTGCTGGTGTGGCACCACTCGGCTCTCCTCCCACAACTGGGGGCTCATAACACAAAAGGATATTTTTCCCTTGTCATAATATCAAGACATTTCATTGCTAGTCCAGAAAAATCCCCTCCGAACCCCACAACCTGTCACTATCAACTGACTTTTGGTTATTTGTACTAAGGCTCCTATCTCTCAAGATTCCTTGCTCTTCAGTCCTGGCATTGTGCTTCTGAGTCCTTGGGACAAAAAACACCTGGAAATCCTAATTATTTAATGTGAGATGCTGCATTTTCTGTCTCTGAAGGCAATTTGATAGTGAACACCTGTGATGTGGATACAGTGGTATCTATATATCTATATGCTTTTATGTCTCTATATTAGTTGGAAATGCAAAAGCTGCAAGCTACACCAACAACTTAATGCTTTCAACATGTTCTGCAATTTAAATTTGACCTTTCCTGGATAATATCAAACTAATATCTAGTTGCTTCACAACCTTCTAATGTTTTGGTTTCTAAATGGAGTTTTTAATTTAACACGTAAAAATTTATGCTCTGCATTAGGGAAAAAACCCCCAAATCTTGCTGTAACTCTTAATTACAGTTAATTATTGTATTTCTTAATTAGGTTCTTGATTTCCAACTATTTAACTTCAGTGAAACAAACTGAAAAGCAGCAGTCCACAGAGAGCCCATCTGAAAGAGGCAGTTGTGTTGGTTTTTATATTTTTGTCTTTTGAAGGGATCCTGAAGGCATTGAATTTTATTTCTGTGACTGGGAAGGGCAGTGATCTGTTGTTGTAACTGTGGCAGGAAAATTATGGGGGGAAAAAATGACTCCTTTTGAAAGGATCTGCACCCAGTTTGCAGGTTGGAGGAGGGAGAGACGTGGTAGAACCAAAAGCAGGGGGATGTTTGCGGAGGGTGAACCTGCGGCATCTCCAGTTGGTTACTCATCGGTTGGAGTAATAAATATTTGAAGAACTTGCTGGTGACTAGATTTTTAAATGCTAAAGCCTTTTGGATGTTTACAGTTGGAGCCTTAAAATCCTTCTCAGGTAGTAACGTCATCGTGTGCCCACCTGAGTGGGTGCACTCAGCCCCTGGCAGTGCTCAAGAGGAGGTTGGATGTGACTTGGAGCAGCCTGCTCTTGTGGAAGGTGTCCGTGCCTGTGGCAGGGGGAGGAACTGGATGGTCTTTAAGGTCCCTTCCAGCCCAACCCCATCTGTGATTCTATGATTGAGGGCTCTTGGGAAGGTCCAGCTCCAGCATTTGGGCTTCCTCTGAAGGTGTGTCACCTGCCCGGCCACCCCGAGTCCCAACCTCCCTGCTCCCCCAAGTGCCCCAGCTCTCAGGATTTTTGTGTTTTTCTTCACAAAACAAAAGCAAACCTCAAAAAGCCCCAAACTCATGATGTTTGAATGCAACACAGCACCGGCCATGGGGCGCATTTCTGCTTCAGGAAGGCTGGTCCTCCCTGGGAGGAGGATATGAATGGTCAGCTCTAAACCTTATAACAAAAGGTTAATTTTTCTTCCTTGACGTCTTGCTGACTAAGTCAAACCCCGAACATGAGGTCGTTGGCTGCTTCATACGTTTCCAAAGACGGCTTTATACACCCGTGATATCAGTTTTGTGTCTCTTGGCAACAGATTGGTTCTGGCACCCCGAGGACGGGGCACGTTGGCATTCTTGGACTGCCAAGAGACACAAAGCGGATACTGGGGGGGGGGAACTGGATGCCGTGCTGAAAATACATTAAAATACGTTTTTGTGCGATAATAACGTGTTTTGAAAAATGAGCCTTTTTTGTTGGTTTTTTGGTTTTTTTTTTTCCCTGAGCCAGTCCTCCCCCTGCCTCATTTATGGCTATGTTTTTAATGCCTTGGCTCCCGCTGCCCTTTGTGGATGGACGCGTCCTTGCTGGAATGCCGCTCGCCCAGGGGTGATGCCTCCATTGCAGAGCTGTTTTCTTTCCCTTTTTCCCTCTGTGCAGGAAAAAGGAAGAAAAAAGCTGATAGAACCACAAGATGAAAACATCAATTTATGTGTTTGGGGTTTTTTTTCCTTCAGGGAAACCGTTCCACTGCTGCAAGAGCTGGAAGTCCAGCATTTTGTTGAGGTGTTTGTCTCAAGAAAGAAGGAAAAATATGTATTAAAAGAGGTGATTTGTTATATTATAGGGCTGATTGTGATGTATCTAGTAGATATCTTGGCAAAGTCTTAGTGCCTTATGTGCCTAACCAGGACAAGTGCTGAAACCATGTAGAATAATTTATAATGCATACCACAGCCAAAAATCTACTGTCATTCAGTCAGTGAATTTAAAAAGCGTCATCTTACCCAGCTTTGAAATCACCCTTTTCATTACCAGCAAATTCCATGTGCAGTGGTGAGGAAGGATGTCATCTGGGAGGTGCTGCAACAGCTTGGGATAGGAGGGATGAAGGTGCCCCTGGGGCTTTCTGCAGTTTCCTTGCCCGACAGCCATTGCCAGGCAGATGTGGGCAGAGGAGCCACGAGAACCAGAGAGCAAGTTCCCACTTTTCTTGGGTCCACGGGTGTTGTGCTGTTGGCTTCAGCACCAGACAGGTTTTGCCCCAACTTAGAAGAGGGTGGTGTGGGAAAGAGGAGCTGGGGGGAAGGGGCAGAATGTGGAATTTTGAGGTTTCAAATGCGGTGTGAATGTGTTTGAGGGAATTGAGGGCAGAGCAAGCAAGCAGAGGTCTGGGTGGTTTGCATGTTTGTGGCTCTGCGTGAAGGGGCTTGGGTTGTTGCAGCTGTGGCCACTTCACCTCTGGGCCAGGCAGTGCAGAGCTGTTTATGGTGTGTCTGATGGTCACCTGAGAGCTGCAAAAACACCCATCTGCTTTATACACAAAGGTAGATTCTCATTTCCTCAGTGCTTGTGCCACTTGAGACTCTTACCTGTCATTCAGGAGATGCTCTTCAGGGTGTGCAAGCTCCAGTGAGAGAGATCTGAGAAGTTCTGGGTGATCTTCAGCTAAAGTCCTGATTTCTTACAGTCTCAGAACAACTGGTGATCTCAGCATTGCTTCCTTTCGTGTTGAATCATAGCATACTCTTTTTGTTATAGCCACAAATCTAAAAACTTGATTGTTGCCTTCGCATTTTAAATAGAACACGTGGGAAGATCCAAACAGGCAACTTACTCCATATCTAGTGGGGACTTGATACCCATGCCAGCATGTACCCTTGTATTTATTCCTCTACATTAAATTATATACTCCAGACCATTTTTAAATGTTATGTATCCAATGTTAATTTCAAGGAGCCAGACTTTTAAAAATACATATACTTAAATGGTGATGGAACCCATAAAAAAATCTATTTAAAATCAATTGTGTGCGAGAAGAAGTCAACAAACAAAAGGGTAGAGACAGGCACATCAGCTTTAATTTAGTACTGGATTCCCTTTGACAGGAGCCATTTAGATAGAGGGCAAAAAATTATCTCACTGAAAAAGGCAGTGATTGATCACATGTTGGTAAGTGAATCAAGTCTGCAAAAAACAGAGGCGATTAAGGGACAAAGAGGAATTATCATATTACAATGTTGCTGCCTGTCAAACCTCCGTGGTGTTGTGCATTCATGTGTCACGTTGTGACATTCGATCAGCGCTTAACTCCCCGGGACAAAGGGATGGTCGTTAAAAATCTTTAAATGCTGCTAGGAATTGTGCTGGGGGTGTAAATCCGTGTTTTGACTGCTGACAGAGATCTTTATGCCCTCAAGAATAGATACACGGGACCTGGCTGACAACTTATTAAGTAGATCTTAACACCAGGGCGTTTCCTGCTCGTGTTCAGCTTGGGTGTTGCTTTGCTGGCCATAACGGGATGGGTTGGGAGGTGCCGGGGAGGGAAGGTTGGCACTGCCCATGGGCAGGTAAAACCAGCTGAAAATTGGTAAAACCAAGAGCCTTAGTCTCCAGAAAATGGAAACTGGCCCAGGTGAAGGCAGGAGGTGGGCTGGTAAAACCTGCTGTGAAATCAGAAGGGATAAGGATGTGGTGGAAGAGGATTTTTGGGAAGATGTGGGGAAAATGGAGGAAAACCCGTGAGCGGCAAAGCAGCCGGGAGAGTGTTGGCTCGGATGGACTCGGGTGGGTTAACAGGCAGCCGTGAGTGAGGCTGGAGATGGAGGAGACGAGACGTGCAGTTTCTGTGTCAGCATTTTCCACAGGCCAGACCCAGTTAATACCCAGAGCAGCTCAGCTCCTTTCACACACTGGTGTTGGAGATGAGGACGTGGGCGGTGGGCGCGCGTCGATGAGGAGTGACAGGTATGGGGCACTTCGTGGCACCTCCGTGGCTCACCATGTTCTGTGGTGAGGTGCTGTTTTCCTGGTCCTGGGGGACAGAAACCTGTGGAGACCATGGCACGTCCATAAACCTTCTCTAGAAACCCACCCAGAAATGTGCTAAATCTTTAAAATAATGTGCTACAGTTTAAAAAAAGGAACAAATCTTTAGGTTTTGCGTTTCGTGGAGGTGGGAGGTGCCCTCAGGGTACCTCTGGTGTGGCTCTGTCCTTTCCCACCTGTGTGAGTCCTGCTCTGGACACAGCAGGATATTTGGATATGCAGGAGCTCCATTGGAGAAGCCCCCTTGCTGTGCTGAGTTTCAAGGTCATGCTGACCTGGGGGTTGGAACTAGAAGACCTTCAAGGTCTCCTTCCAACTCAAACCATTTTGTGATTCAGTGATTCTGTGATCTTTTTTTTTCCTTCTACCTCCAGTACATACAACTAACCAGGGTTTTGCCTGCCTGGATCTGCACAACTTGTGTAGTTCCACAGGATTCACCTCCTTAGAGTTTTTAACAGAAAAAAGGAGAGGAGGACAATTGTGTGCTTCATCTGAGTGCTAACTCCTCCAAAAAAACCCCATAGTTAAAGATATCTACATGACAAACATGAGATAAGAGAAAAACAAAAATCACATATCTGGGGTTATGTTTTAAATAGTACATCAGCAAAGTGGTGGATCTTGGAAAACCAGCTTGTGATTTTCAAAGAGCCTCTGTTTAAACAAGTGTCTTGCTCTAGATTAGGACAGAAAACAAGTAAAGCATCAGCTTTTTTCAGAGCATAAGTTGATACTGGATTGCTCTAAGTATCTGCATCATGACTGATAATATTAATCAATAATCTGGAAAAAAAAGGTGTATGGGGAGTTGGCTCCACTGAGGCAGCGGGGGATGCCATGGCATCACTGGTGGGAGGCAGCCCTGTGCAGAAGGAGAAGACAGAACTGGAATTAAGGAGGACCACACGGTCAGATGAAAGTCACCCTGCCAAATGCAAGGTTAGACGCCGGGGAAGGAGCATTTGCAGCTCCTTGCACACATTGCTGTGCTTAAAATGAACTGGAACCATTGGGGAAAAAGAGCTGAGGGTCTGCAGACAGCTTGATGAAGACATCTGCTCAGTGTGAAGCCACGAAGGATTGAACAGGACCTTAGACCTTACAGACCTCCCACGATACCAGGTTGCTCCAAGCCCCATCCAGCCCAGCTCTGAACACTTCCAGGCACAGGGCAGCCACAACTTCTCTGGGCAGCCTGTTCCGGTGCTTTGCCATCCTCACAGGAGAGAATTTCTTCCCAATATCTAATCTAAACCCACCCTCTTTGAGTTTCCCTTGTCCTGTCAATGGTCACAGCCTGTAGCCATGTCTGCGTGGTTGAAGAGATTGGGGCTGTTTAGAAAGATCATGTGAGTAAGAGGATTTGTGTGAGAGGTTTTGTAAACTAATGTTTGACATATTTAACCTTTCTCAAAATACGAGAGCGAAGGAAAATCCAATAAAACCAGGGGCGTGCATCGGGCACTCTGCAGGGCAGTGTTTGCCCCCGGTGCTCGCGGGAACACCGGGAATGTTGGACAGCCCTGCACTGCACTGGCTGCGGCCTCAACTGGCCCAGTCCTGACCTGTGCCCTCCCCCCTGCTCCTGCTTTGGGAGGAGTCGTCTGTTTCTCTATCAACAAGCATATTTTAGCCCATTTGACACTTTTTGGCAGCATGCACTGAAACTGCTTTTCATACTGTGTCAGAAATACGGTCCGTCACAGCGTGTTCTCCTCTGCTACCAAATCCTTGCTGAGAATCTGAAATATTTTGAAGTCACATTCAATTAACATGACTTCTTCGGGAGCACAGGGCTTCTCTCAGCGGTGTTTTCACCAGCTTCACCGTTCTTTTGTTACACTGAATTGCTTCTTGCAGTCCAGTCTTGATGGAAGTGATAAGGAAACCTCACAGACCTGATGGGGGTCCCTGGTTGCAGATGGGGACATGGTAAGAGCTGGGGTAGGGGGTGGTTAGGCTGCAGCTCTTTTGGAGGGGAGTATGTTGTGCACACGTTCCTCTTCCTCATACTTTTTTTCTTTGAACTCAAAAAAATCTGGAAGGGGTGATTAATGCATAGATACTGAAAAGCATAGTTGGCTTTTTAAAATTGTGCTTACTTGGAAATATGGGCTGGCTGCCATGGAAGAGGGTGTTGTAGGAGTTTATCTGAACACAAAATACTGGAAAGTCAAATTTTATGGGCATTTAATTTGTCCAGTGTTTTCAAATAAGGATACTAAATGGATATATTTAAAACAGTGTTACTCAGAAAAAAATATTTATTTGACAGGGTCACTGTGAGTTCACTGATACAATACTGGAACAGCACAATATTGTTTAAAGTGAAGATGGAGAGAAATCCCTGCTCAGTTAAAGCCCTGGTAATGCTGCCCCGAATCTGAGCATGGTGGTAGCAGCAAGAAGCCATGTACCTGTGGGGTGTGCTCCCTCAAAGTGACTTTATCTGCAGAGACAGCTTCAGTGGCTGTGTTTTAGAGTTATAGAATCACAGACTGGTTTAGGGTGGAAGGGACCTTAAAGACCATCTTGTTCCAGCCCCCTGCAGTGGGCAGGGACACTTTCCAGTAGACCAAGTTGCTCTGAGACCCATCCAACCTGGCCTTGAACACTTTAAGGACTAGGCATCCACTGGAGAAGATTAATTAAAGTCATCTAATCTGTGTAAAACCTGTGGAAGCAGAGCTCCCTGTTGGGATTTGTTTGGGGATGGAGCAAGGGCAAGAATTATCCCAGGTGGGTCATATCTTGTGGCCCAGTACACTTGTCACCTCTTCACTGCAGTCTGGTCTAATGAGGGCACATCTGACCAGGAGATGAAAAGGAGGGTCCCCATCCTGCTGGGCACTAATTGCATGTTAATGAGACATGTGGGGTCCTGCTCTGTGGTTTGTGCCCAGCAGGGAAGGTAGTGGAGGGCCCTTGGGGCACCAGGGCTGCTGCCCATTGCCAAAGCCGTTGCAAGGATTCAGGGATGTTTTAAAAAAGCCTGCTTCTGCAAAGAGTCAGAAGCAACTCCAGCCAAACCATCCCAGTGCCAGGAAACAGCTCGGATGGTGGATCTCCTGCCGGCATCGCTGCTCTGCCAGCAGCTAATCCCCTGCGAGAGCACGGGAACAGAACAGTGCCGCTCGCTCAGCTACTCCTTGGGCACAGGGAAATCAGTATTAACCCCGTATCGCTGCTGAATTCCTGCTGTATTTTTCACGGCTTGCACTCCAGGCATACCCCTTTGCCAAGGATCATACACCACGACACAGAGCACAGAAGTGTGGCTTTGGCCCACGCTGCCTGGTTTGCTCGGAGGTAAACAAAACCCTGGCACCTCTGCAGATGCCAGCCTGCTTTGCTTTGTGCTCCTTCGAAAGCGCTGCCTCTCCTTGGGAGCGGGCTGGAGAGCCTGTGGAGGTGTGGGGACCCACTCGTAACTCCTGGTATGTGTGCAGAGCCAAACTTCAGAGCCCCAGCCTTCATTTTGGTGCCAAACCTGGAGCTTTTGTGCCCAGAGGGTGGATGAGTTGCTTGCTTAGTAAAACGGGTTAATGCTTCACTGGACTCCAACACGTCAACGGCTTGGACAACTCAAAACAAACAAAATTCCAGTTTGGATTGAGCTGGCCCAAAATGAAAATCCTTGTTTTGTTTTTCCTCCAGGAGTTTTGGGCACATTGTGCCCACGTGAAGCTCTGGAGTTGGCTGGAGCGGCTCGTTGGTAACGTGAAAGAACTCCAGAGGAAGAGTGGGTAAACATATTGCTGTTGAGGTGTCTAATGAGGGAAAGTTGGCATTTAGGCTGCCTTCAGATTGGGGGTTTGGTGAATTCTTCATCTCTGTCCAGGATTTTTTCACGTTTCCAATTTGTAATCCGTGGACCAGGTTTGTAGGAACTTCTGCAAATGAATCTGTTCCAAAAAGAAAGTCAGAGGGGAGCTGAAGGCAAGTCTCTGTCTCAGCCAGTGAATGTGCCTCACATTTCCAGTGTTGAGGCTCACTCAGTTCCCAGAGGAAGGATTTGAAAAGGAGGATAAAAAGCCCAAAGCAGAGGAATTGCTGCAGGTGATTCAGAGGGGAATGCTGCTGTTCCATCCCTTCTGTCACTCCCCTTTCTTGGTGGCTGTATCCTCACCCATGGACACAGCTCTTTCCTTTGGTCTTCTCATCGTCTGTAAAGACGCTACAACATTTTTTCAAGAGTGGGAAGGCATGAAGTCATCTTTACTTCTGTCTGTTGTTGCATTTTGAATCCTCAGAATTCCCTGTTCTCCAGTGATTGAAGGGAAAGGACCAAGGGAAGGGTTCTGTGTGTGTTCTTGGGCTCCTTTAGGATGAAAATACAGTAACTGTATGTACCTTCTACTGTTGTTATTTAGAAGATGCTTTTTAAGTTTTGCTGCCTTTAGTCATAAAAAAGCAGATGTTGAAAGGAAATTGTGGGAATTTGAAGGGGAGACCAGACAGATTTAGCCAGTGCCTCCTTCCTTCACAACTGATAAACCCTTAGAGTAATTTTTAGCAGACCCAAGGTGAAGGTCTGCATCATCTGGCAGACCTGGAGGTGATGATCTTTGAAAACAGACAGAAGAAAATGTTTGCACCAAAGAAAAAACTGCAAGATAAGTCATCCAATGGACAAAGGGAGCTTTAAAAAGTCACAGTTCTGGACAAGCTTTGCCAGCATTTGTGTGATCCAGAAGACGTGTGGGTTTCAGGAGCTCCTGTGCTTAAAGAAGTGGTTGGTGTTGATCACAGCTCCCATTGTACATCTGTAGGTGTTCCTTGGGTACCTGTTGCTGTAGTGGGTGTTACTGCTGGGTGATGTGCAGATGGACAGCCTGCTCTTAGGAGCAGTTCATGGGCATGAAGCCCGTCTCAAAACCCTGCAGCCCGTTTGCTCCTGCGCGTTTGGAACCACGGGGAGAAAATTCCCGTTAGCATTGTTCTGTCAAATGCTTTTTATTTAAGTCTCTGAAGTTTTCTAACCGCTTTGCCCCCTCGTTTTCAAGTCAGTGGTTTTAATTGTGAAAGCCCTGGTGTATTGATAACTATTGGGGAAATTCCCTGAGGCTGCTGAGCAGGAATCTGCCTTGATGACAGAGATGCTTCCAATTTTTAAGCAAAACAGCCTGTAAACTGTGCCATCAGCTAACAAGTCCGGGATCCCTGCTGTGTAATGTGTGGGATCCTGGAGTATTTTTATTTCCAGGGTGATACCCTCATGGTAGCATGTGGAGCTACAGCTGGGCCGCCAAGGAGCATCCTGCTTTGGGAAGATGAACAGAGAATATGTTCCTCAGGATTGCCATGCCTAATTAGCCTCAAGTTCTGGTATTAGGAGATGTTAATGAGCTGCAGCATATAAACTAACCGCAGGAAAAAAAACCCTCCTGGTGGCTACACCAGTGGTAGGAGGAGAGGAGCTGCTGGGGGAGCTGAGTCACAGCTCAGGACTGGTGGCACCAGGCAGGGGGTGGCAAGTGGCCGGTTTGGCCACAGGGACCTCGTGGCACCCGTGGGCACATCCCAGTGCTACATCAGAGATGAACCTCTGAGCTTTGCAACTGCAGGCAGACCTGGTCATTTTCTGTGGAATGGTTTAATTAGCACAAAGATGGCCTCTTTTAGTTTTGGGGGTTTTGTTTGTGTGTTTTTTGGGGGGTTTTTGTGTGTTTTTGTTTGTTTGTTTGCTTGAGGATGCATCCCTGGAGATGACCAGTGTATCCAGTACTGCAAACTAACAGCACAAAGCACCAGTTAGCACTGCCTGCTCCTGTTTGTGTGTTGTGCTCCATTTACCTTCCCTCTTTTCTTTTCCTGTAGTGGAGATAAAGGTTTAAAAACAGAGAGAGGAGATTCAATTAATTTATGCTTCTGTATCAAAATTCAAAGACAAGTTCAGAAAAGTTCATTCTTTCTGCTTCGTTTTGACTCATTTGTCACCTTTCTTGAGAGGCAGGTGAGGAAGCTGCAGTTCCATTCTCTGTCCTTTCCATACACCTCTACTGTGCATTGTTTTACCATACCAGCTATTCTGTTCATTATTTCAAAACAGTGCCCTGTTTATGGGCGAGCTGAGCTGCTGCAACATAAGATTGTTATTCATCGTAGTGGAAAATACGTCTTTTTTTTTTTTTCTCTTCCCCTCCTTGCTTTGAAACTGTGTAGAACAGACAAGGGGGGGGGGAAAATAAACCAGCTTGCCAGGCTCTTAAGTGAAATGATTGCATTGAAGAGCGGAGTTGGAGAGGAGCCAGCACAGAACCCCTGATCAGGCAAGAAGGAGAGGGATAACGTGGCCGGGGTGAGGATGTGAGGCTGGAGAGAAGCTCTGAGAGGAAGAATTAATTAAGGCAGGGAGGCAATGTTTTAATGAAAGGGTGTTGGTTAGCAAGCCATGAAGGAAAGTTGTGCATGTCAGGTAGGACTCTGCAGAGAGGGGTGTTAGGAATGTCTCCATGGACCGTGTTGGGAGACCCTGCTATGGATGCTGCCTGTGCTGCTGACCACAACCCTGGTAAATTTAGGCTGAATTTAAAAGGGAGCTTATATTAAATGAATAGAAAAGTTTCTCAATGGCTCAAATTCCTGTTGGGAATTTGCCTTAGGGGAGTGGGACCTTTGTAATGTTTTAGACCAGTGTCTGTGTGCTGGAGCTCTGGAATATCCTGTTGGCCTTGGTGGAGCACATCTGTGTGTGCTGCAGAGCCAGCCTGTAGCCGTGCAGGAGGTAGCCAGGGATAAACTGCCCGTGTCATCGTGTGCCAGTGAGGTTCTGCAGCACATGGCCGCTCCAGATAGGCTTGGGATCAAAGTTCCTGCCAAAGCCTGAGAGATGCCCGTATTTTTCCAGGATGAATGATGAGAATCTGGGCACCGGGGTCTGATAACAGCAAAGCCTCAGCAGGAGTGCTCTGCTTGGTTGTTGTATGGGCAACGCAGTGAGGTTCCCCTTGGAAGGTGCTTCCCAAGCCTGACTTTGCGCTCTGGTGCCACTGGAGATCTTGGAATCACAGAATGGTTTGTGTTGGAAGGGACCTTAAAGCTCATCTCGTTCCACTCCCTGCCATGGACAGGGACACCTCCCACTATCCCAGGTTGCTCTAAGTCCCGTCCAACCTGGCCTTGGACACTTCCAGGGATGAGGTGTCCACAAGGCAAATGGTATCCTGTTAAAAATGCCTCCTCTGGGGACTGCAGTGGTGGTGGGATTCAACTGTGTCCCCATGGAAGGGGACAGCAGTAAAGCTGGGGGCACTTGTGCTCCCACCACCTGTTTTGCAGCAGCCCAGAGCTGGCAGTCAGCACGGAAGAAAGCAAATAAAGAAAAGCCATCCCCACTTCAACTTGTGGTATTTTGACTTAGTTAAAATATTTATCTAAGAAATCTAATGGGGAAATGTAAAAATGTAAGTTTATGAAGTGTTCCAAAGAATAGGATGAAAAGACAAAAGGCCTGGGAGAAAATACCACAGTGTTTTCATTCTTTTAATGATATCTGATGGGTTTTTTTAAGTGCTTGGGGATGAAGGGCTTATTGTATTGGTCTGATTACAAAGTACTGACAGAGCCCAAGTGTAACTGTTACGGGCAGGGCTCATTTTTGACATCCCGGATTCTTGAGCTCTGGAAGCATAACACCAGCTATTCCCCATCCTATTTATTGCATCCAGCTTTTTAAGTAATGGGCCAAGTAATGATTGCAGATGCTATAATCAACATTTTTTTGTTAATGATTTAGAGCTCTATTTGCACAATAATTAGTTCTGCAGAGCTCCGTGGCACAATACAAGAGGAATGCTCTCCTGACTTTTTAAAGCCGCCAGTTAATTGAAACTACAGAGCCTGGTGGGTGCAAGGCAGTCCAAGGGCGAGGCAGGGAGCTTCAGCCCTAGGATTATTGTAGCCTGATTGGTGTCAAATGAGCTTCATTGTTGGCTGTGGACTGTACTGGATGCTTGGAAGAACCTGCTTGGTTCCTCATGGCAGCATGAAGTGGGTTGTAGCTGATTGCTGGTCTTGGATGGGCTCTGTTGCTGCTGCAGCTCGTGGTTACTCCAGGCAGGACTGGTGACGTCCCTGGCTATGTTTTCCCTTTTGTCTGTTTGGATTTTCAGCTGATGAGCAGAAAGGTCTTGATTCGTGCTTGGCACACCAGGCTCTGATCTCAGCAGCAGATGCCAGATGAATACAGAGAAATAATGCAAGTAACCCCAAATGTGTGAGTCAGCAGTAGGTGTGATGGGGGAGCCTCCTCTGCTTTGTTGTCTTTCTCTGGCATTTCTTGTTCCATCCACGCTGCTTTCAGCTTTAGTCTCAGCTTCTCATTTCTCCTGCTGTTTTCTTCCTCCAGTTTCATTCCCTTTTGTCTTTCTTTTCTGCCTTTTGCCATCTTCTTGCTGCCCACTCATGACGTGACCAGGGAGCGGGGGTGTGATGTTCCCCACAATGCTTAGGAGAACTTGAATCTTCTGATAACAAAAACCCTGTTTCTATTCTCCTAGAATTCCCTGGCATGCCCAGTACCATTAGTGCCATCTGAGCAGTGGACATCTGACTTATGGAAATCTGGATTGTTTCTTCCTTCCTTCTCTAAACAGGACTCTGTGTGCTGGTATCATTGAAGAGATGTGAGCTGCAGTCAGTACCTCTTGGAAAAGTGGTGAATTGCTTTATTTCTTTGCTGCGAATCACTGATTTTATTTCCTCCTAATGCTGTCTACAGTTTCTATAGTTCTGGAGGTCACTGGAGCTTTGTAACTGCAGCCAAAAGTGTTTTAAATAGTCATTGTGCAGCACAGAGATGCCATCAATCTCCCGTACCATTATCACATCTAGAAAGTTGGATTTGATACCCATTTTCATATTTAAAGCAAAATTACTGGCAGGCTGCCATATCCTGTGAGGCACTTGTTCATAAAGGTTTACGTGAG
Source organism: Pachyramphus minor (assembly GCA_013397135.1). NCBI lineage: Eukaryota > Metazoa > Chordata > Aves > Passeriformes > Tyrannidae > Pachyramphus > Pachyramphus minor. The sequence continues at coordinate 1,062,767 of VYXB01002073.1, read as the reverse complement.
TGCGATTTTTACCTATTGGTTTAGGACATTTTTCAACAAATCAAGAACTGCTGGCATCCAGGTGGGTTCTGAAGAGGGTCTTTTCTCCTGAACTGGTCTTATTTTATTCTTTTATTTCCAAGCGTGTCTGTAGTCTAGCTCTGATAATGATTAGATCTTTTTGACTGAAGTCTCATCAGCATCAAATACTAGCTTGCCCAGAAATACTTTAATTTTGGTTTATGTTTATATATGAAAAAAAAAGGAAGAAAGAAAATCAGAAAATAATGGTGGAATGTAAATCTGGGGCATATTGAATTAATTTCCTGTTCCACTTCTGCATCAGCTAACCAGACAAATAACCAATTTGTTAAGGGCTCTGCTACTTCCTTCAATCACTTACTCACAATACAATTTTTTGCATTTTATTTCCTGGTTTTTCCATTTCAATTCCTTACGTCCCCTGCAGGTCTCTCTGTTTTGGTGCCAACAGCAACATACCCAGTGAGGGAGGGCAGGGTGTGATCCTGCACCTCCCAGCAGTCCCATCCGCCCTCTGTGAGGCAGATTTTCTGTGAGGACCGGGAGCTCTCGGATGCACATCCCTTAGGGATCCAAACTAAGGCTCTCCCTGGTGCTGTCTCTTTATTGCTTGGCCTTGTCTCATCAGTACTGCCAGGAATTATGGCTGTTCCAGGTGGGCTCCCAGTTTATTGGGCACTGAAATGGGAATATCGTGCAATNAGGTGGGCTCCCAGTTTATTGGGCTGTTTCTGAGAGCACTGGAATGGGAATATCGTGCAATCCTAGAATGGCTTGGGTTGGGAGGGACCTTAAAGCTCATCTCATCCCACCCTCTGCCATGGGCACGGACACCTTCCACTAGCCCAGGTTGCTTCAAGCCCCATGACACTTGGACACTTCCAGGGATTCAGCAACCACAGCTCCTCTGGGCAACCTGTGCCAGGGCCTCACCACCCTCACAGGGAAGAATTTCTTCCCAACATCACATGTCAGTGGTCTGCACGGGGAGCAGGATTAAGGAATCCTAACACAGGGCTTGCTTTATTCTCCTCTCCTACCACACGATGGATTCCTTTGGAGACTGGTAACAACAGATGATTTGGCTTTTTGCTCTGTTCAGTGTATTTTGCAGGTTTATATTTGTATTTAGGAAATTGATTCTGGATACACTGCCAGGGACGTTGTTCCAGAGAAATTGAGGCAACAAGGAGAAAAAAAACCAAACAGTGTTTGGGGTATTTCTGGGTAAACTGCCTTGACTGCTGAATGGTTCCTTGCAGAGACTCAATCCTGTAGGAGAATCTGTAACAAAAATAAAGATATTTAATCTGAGAACTCTTGAGCAGAAGTTGCAGAGGGCTCCAGTGTTCTCTGATGGAGAGGGGAGGAAGTACAGCCAAGCAGTTGCAGCATTGTAGAGCATAATAACAAGGAGATTACCACAGACTATCATTGAGTTCCTAAACAGCGCGGGACAGATCCTGCTCTTGGATGGTGCCCACATTTGTCACTCCATGGATGTCCCACGAGTTCATTTCTGTGGTTGAGGATGGTATTTGGGTCACACACTGAAAAGTCTGCACATGAAATATTCAAGACCCGTGTAAGGAAACTCCAGGCTGGCACCGTCACGGTGCGTGTTGGGGCAGCAGTTGTTGTGGATCTAATGGTATTTTGGGTTTGGTCATAAAAACACTTTGGCCTAAGGCTGGAATTTGATAAATAAGATGAATTAGACCATTTCAATGCTGGTGACACAGTTTTGATATATTCTTTTGAAATAAACTGCAGCCTTGGCTGTCCAGAGAGGGGTGGATGGAAAGTGCTGGTTTGTAGGGTGAGCTCAGTAGGTACAATGGGTTAAAGAATCTTTGTTGTTTTAAAGAAACGTTCAAGTATTGTAGGTATTCCTGGGTTCTGGGTTTCTGCAGGTGTTTGCTGTGCATTTCTGAGCAACCTGGTGTAGTGGGTGGCGTCCCTGCCCATGGCAGGGGGGTTGGAATGAGATGATCTTTAAGGTGCCTTCCAACGCAAACCATTCTGTGATCCTGTGATTTCTTCTGGAAACAGAAATCAAGCAAATTCCAAACAAAGGTCAGTGAGGATGGGTAGTCAGGAACCAGCCCCAGAGTGAATGGTACAGAAATCAGCAAAAGCAGTTTAATAGCAGATTTAGTGTGTGGGGGAAATAACTTTGGCAACTTCTTACCATTTGAGTTTCGTCTTTGTGTTCAGTGTGATGCAAGGAAGCCTGAAAACCAGTAGGAAACTGGGGAAGGAACGTGTGTGAGAAGCAGCAGCAGAAATCCTCATGTAATTGTGAGCTTTCAGACAGTAACTTTTACTTTCTGTTTTTCCTGCTGTCATACAGTAATAATTTTGAATTTGTCATGCTGGAGGGAGATGCCAATATCAAACTGAGAATTAAGTAAATGGTTTTGATTGGAATTGAAAAGAAGGTGTTCGCCGCTTTAAGCTAAGTTTTAATTTAACATAATTACACAATAACGCAATCAGTGTTTGGTTAAATCCTGAAAGGTAAAAATTCAGTAGTAAGGCAGGAGACACATCCTCACCCGGCACATGGTGTGGGCTTTGTGGGTTGGCAGGGAGATGTGAAATTCCTGGTTTTACAGGTTTACATTCGAGTGACTTTCCATGTCCCTTCATGTGCTTTTCCCTCTGGGACTTTTCCCGAGCTGTGTTTAATACAGAACTGCTTGGACACCGGTGAGTTATGGGATAATAATTCCGTGTCAGATACTGGGAGAATGAAGCTTATTTTACAAGAATACCCTTTGATGGAAATAGGGCCCCTAATTCAAACTTGAGAGCATTTTAAGAGAGATATACATGCATACAATAAAATCCAGGGAGAACAATTTGCATGGAAAAGCCAGGAAACAGCTGGGCTTACAGGCAGCTGAGATTTCAGGGGTGGTTTTCTGGAGGAACAGGGGTAGAGTCAAGCAAAAGAATTTTAAATACAGGCCATTTTTGAGCATTTTTTATAATATCGAGTAAGTTGAAATAATTTTTAAAACACAGCTGTGTGCTGGCTCCTGAGACCAGGTAGCTTTACCTTACATTAATATTGAGGTTATTGTTCTTTGTTATTATCAACCAGCAGTAATGATAACAGACACCTACTTGTCTGGGTCATATATGTATGCATTTGCTCTTACTTTAAATTCTTTCCCATAGATACAATTCAGTACAATCAATGCCAACAAAATTATTTTGAAAGCAGATTAGATTAAATACCTCATCCCTTACTAAGCTTCCCATTGGCATGTGAGACGATCCTTAGAGAATTAAGATTTGTTTCAGGGACAGGAAAGCTCACATGAGATTGCACAGCCTCTTGCTGGTCATTTTTATTTTAAATGTTTGATGGAAGTGCCTGGCCAGGCTAAATTCAGTGATCTCTGTACTTGTGGAGGTCGATGACTAACACCCGAGTCTGAGAAGTGTCTTTCTGTACAAGCTTGTAAGTGTTTTTATTCCAGATTGTCCTGCTGGTGACTTAGGGCTTTCCTAGAAGGATGTCACAGAATCACAGAGTGGTTTGGGTTGGAAGGGACCTTAAAGATAATCCATTTCCACCCCCTGCCATGGGCAGGGACACCTTCCACTTGACCAGGCTGCAGGTCAGGGAAGTGCCGGGAAGGTGCAGCTGTGTGTGAGCTGAACCATTTCAAATGAGCTGTCCCATTTGAAATGGGAGACAAGGGTGCTGAGGGCAGCCTTGGATCAGAGTATGGAACTTACCACTCCCTGTGCCACTCCCAGAATTGCAGTGCAGTGAAGGCAGAACAACCTCGTCCCCTCTTTTTCGCCCCATCTCCTGGACACCTTGAAACATCAGTCCCATCATTTAGAGGCCTGACCGTGGGTGTATCTGCACACACACACACACACAATGGTGAAACAGTGATAACACTGATGAGTTCAGCTAATGGCACTTGGAAATGAGCCTTTCTTCCCTGGATTTTAGTTGAACTGGCTGGTGTCCATCCCATGCCCCTCTCTGCAGTGATGGACCCAGGTCTGGTCATGCACAGCAGGTGTCTGTGGGACTTGGACCTGAAAGTCTTGGAAGTAGAGTTCTACCTTGGCTTTATACTGTGTGAAAGCAGGTTAGTGCAGATTTGTGCCTAATAAATGTAAAAGTCTCATCCTCCCCCTGTTCTGCTTGTGACCAATCCATGGTTTTTATTGTCAAGGGTAAGCCCTGAGACTGGAAAACTGTTCAACTCCCAGAACAGTGTGATTCCAGAAGGTTTAGGATGATAATTTTATAAAGGTATATTCAGGTGATTTGGTATCCTTGCTACTTCATGTACCTATTGTAGCAAATAATTTAATGGAAACTAGAAGTAAAGTTTAGGAGCCTCCCATTGTTCCTGCTTTTGTTGGGTTTATTTAAACCAGGAGTCCCTCTTCTCACAGATTTATTGCCCCAGCCCAGCTTAAAAGGGAAGAGGGATGACACTGTCAGCAGTGGTTTATTTCTTTAATGCATTTTAAATAAGTAGACCCCCCAAGAACGAAGCAGTGGTGCATAATTACATTACACTGGTCAGAAAACTTTGGGTTGTTCCTGCTGCAGGCTGGTTATTTAACACCTGGTGAGCCTGAGTGCACCCCTAGGCTTGGGAGCTGGCACTTATTTTACATCTATTCTCTGGTGGCAGTTTCTCTCTCAGAGTCTGAAATGTTTTTGCCGTGTCCTGGACTTCTGCACCGGGGATTCCTGTAGCTCTGCTGCCTCTCCTCTCTCCTTGCCCTCCCTCTCCTGTACCCTACGTGCACTTCCTCCGGAGGAGAGGCTGCGTGGAGAGGCACAGAGCTCCTTTCCAGATTGCAGTCTCCTAAATTAAAGCAGGCAAAATCGATTTGAATATTACATTTGCCTACAAGGACCTCCTGCTAATTTCTGTGTTTTTCACAATTGCGTTTTCCTGTTTTTGTTTAGTTTTTTTTTCATCTTTATCACTTCCCTGCTGCTGACTAAAGGAGCTACACAACAGGGGAAAGTGTGACTAACTCACTGCGTGCACAGGGGAAAGAGTGAGGCTGCCTCTACACATGGTGGTGATAAATGCACAGAGTAAACAGAATGGAAAAGTGGAGAAAAACAGCTTTTTTTTTTTTCTATGATCTCTTTTTTGTTTTTAATAGCAATGTTAGTCATTTCTTCCAGCAAGTGTAGGTTAAAACAATTTCCATCATGAGATTTCTCTCAGGAGAAGCGGTATCAGCTGAAAATTTGTGCTTCCTTCTGAAATTGTTTTTAACATCTCTTGTCGTTAAAAAAAGTCCAAGAAATGTTTTTTCCTCTTTTTTTTTTTTTTTCCAGTGTCTCCTTTGGTTTGACAGCAAGTCATAGAGAATGCAATTTTTCTCTTTATCCCATGTGTCCAGGTCCTGTGTCAACTTGGCAGCTATTTCCTATATCAATTGGGAGGGAAAGCATTTAATCAACGGGAAAAGGGCAGGAGGATTCACCCAGGCATAGGCCTGAAAGTCCTTTTAACTTTGGTTGAAATGGAGTAGATTCCAGATGACATTGTCCCTTTAATTAGGTGATATCGTGCCACTGATTTAAAGCCTGCTGAAATCAGTGGAAATATGCCATGGACTGCAAAGGGCTCTGGAGCAGCTCCAGTCTCCTTTTGTGGTATAGAAATGATTCTTCAACGATTTAAGAACTTGGAGGGGCTGAATCAGAAGCCAACAAGTGACCTCTCCTGTATTAGGTCAAGAAATGCAGGTTTGAGCTCAGCCCTCGCTGACTTGGGTCCAAATGAAACAGCCACATTTTTCCTCCACGAAGTGTTACAGTAGAACTGCTTTCCTATTTTTCCTCCAAGTATCCCAGCATGGCTTTGGAAAGGGAAGGGAAATCTATTCTGTGTGTAAATACAGTATTGTGATGTTTGTTTAATGTCTTTGTTTGCTTTGAAAGTTCGTCCGGTACTAATGAATTTACAAAACCTACATTATCCATAAAACTGTCGCTGCTGCAGGATTCTGTAATAACTCAGATAACGTATTTAAACCACGAGTGAGTTTGCTCTATCCTTGAGTTGATAAATTGGGTAGCTTCATTTGCTAGGAATCAGCAATTTTATGTGGCAATTAATTTTAATGGCAATAGGGAGCCAAAGGACTGCATTTTTATCCTTGGTTTTCTGCGCATCTATGGGAATATCCTCGTGTTTACAGTTCAGGTGGCAGCCCTGGGACACAGTGTGTGTGCAGAGGGGGAATGTAGCTTTCCCGGCTTTATGGCTGTGCTGCTCCAGCTCACAGTCCAACCCTCCTGTTAAACCATTTTGGGAGTTTCTCCTCTTTTCAAATGTATGTCAGAAGGATGGCAGATGGCAAAGAACATCCATCCCCAGGATCTGTGTTGTTTTACCCCCTCTGCTGCATGAACTTGCTGGTTGCCTTTTTTACTGTGTAAGTCACCACCATCAGGGTGATGCCAACATCATGAACCTGGAGTCAGGGAGGAGGAGATGAAGCTTTTCTGAGGTGATTCTGGTTGTTTGTTTTCCCTTTTCTATTCTCTGATATCCAGCTAGAAACACCACATTTGTCCTGTGGGCTGCAGAGCAGTAATTGTGAAGGGTCTGATCCGGGAACCAAAAATGCCTTAATTCCAATCTTGGCTCCTGCTACCACGTTTATGTAGTGGAACAGGTCATTTGACTTGATAATTTATGTCTGTGACACTGACTGCACCCTCAGCAGTGTGCAAAAAGCACTGGAGTTCCCCTAAAGCTTAAATTTGTCTTGTAGCAATAAAAAAAATGCCAAGGGAGGTGATTTGAAGGAGATTTATTTATGATGCTGTTAAGTAACATCCACATTTTGAATTTTGCTGCTTTGGGTGAAGTTGGGGATGTTGCTGGGCGAAACCCCACAGACATCTTTGAACCAATGGGGTGAAAAAGGGTTTTATCATAGAATCATGCAATGATTTGGGTTGGAAGGGACCTTAAAGATTATTTAGTTCCAACACCCTGCACGGGCAGGACGTTCCACAAGATCCCATTGCTCCAAGCACCATCCAGCCTGGGCTTGGACACTTTTTCTGAGACATTCTCCTCATCACTGTTGTGGCAGAACAGGGGTCTGTAAGGGGACTCTAAGGACCACAAAGGTGTCTGTAGATCCTGAGCCTTGTATTCAGGGTGTTGGTCTCCCATCCATGACCGAGGCTCTGTGGGCAGCACTGGTTTGTGCCTGTAGGTGGGTCTGTGTTTCTACATCGTTTGTGTTACAACGGTGTCAGTTCCCAAAGTGGAGTGGTGGCTCCAAAATGAGGTTCGGGGAAGTTACGAGCAAGGTCATGAGCCTGACGGAAGTTTCATTTTGTTCCATATTTATTCTGCTGTTTGGGGGTTGCACGGAGCTACTGGTCTGTAAAATGAGGTCGCAGCCAGGAAAGAAAGTTTGGGAACTGCTGCTTTGGAGTTTGGGTTGAAATTAATTATTTGTATACCTTAGAGGGTTGCATTGGTTTTTAAACAAGGCAGCTGGGTTAGAAAAGCTGTGGGAATTCATTGTGAAACACTTTGTGTGAAGGCCAGCACTTGAACCTTTGTGCTCCCATCGTGCGCTACCAACCAGAAACTTCACATTGGCTGCTGAAAGTTGGCTGTGTAGTCACCCAGATATTTCATCACGTTATTTGAAAAATCCCAGTGGCTCCAGATGCTCCAGGGCCACGGAGGAGTTCATTGTAGTCGCAGTTGGAAAAGCTGGTGTGGTGTAGTTTGTGTAGCTTGTGTTATACCCCCAAGTATTTAGGCAGGAGAAATGCGGATGCAGAAAGGAAGGTTGGCCGGGCTAAAACTGGTTGGGGAAGGAAAAATCTAACCAATGTGGAATTGGATGTGGAAAATGTGATACTGAAGGTGTCAGCTTTGTGTCTTCAAAGGAAAATAATCTCTTAATTTTTCTAAGATTAAAATGCCTATAAAATAATACGCTTTAAAAAGCCGAGTTCGCCTCAAACATCAATTCAAAATGCCAGTAATTTGCAATTTGAAGAAAGAAATCTATATTTTCATGCCCAAAACCTGAAAACAAAAAACCAGTAGAACAGCAGAACCAGGTGCCTGCATGTGCTTTTCAAGGGGGATTTCTCTGTAGGACCTCCCTCTCCGATAGTTCCCTCACCACCCATTGCCTCTTCTTTCTAATATAAACTCTCCCATCTCCCTACCATCCTCCTGCTCTCCTGGTTTGGTGTTGCACACAGGATTATTTTCAAGGTGAATGTTTATATGCAGGCCATGTGCGTGAGAATGAGTCATTTATGTATTTTTTTGAGTCGTGAAGTGCTGACTCTGGACATATATTTGTTTTTCTACTTGTTGCTTCCTTCTGCAAAAATCCCGAACAAATATTTAAAGGTGTTCCTGCTCAGGCTGGAATTGCTGATTAATTTTCAAGTTGCTGTGCTTTGGGGATATTTGGTGGGAGGAGCAGGTACAATCCGTGCCCTGGGAATGCCATGTGGGGAGCTACAGTTCCTCCAGTTGCAAACTCAGCATTTGAAGGAGAAATTTCTCTTCGCCTCATTTTTATGGTTTGACTTGTGACTTTATTGTTGCATGTTCTGAGTTCCAAGGAGGAAAATAAATAGCAGGAAAGGAAAGGAAAGTAGGGTTTCCGTATGCTTCCTGCATCTTGGGGAGCCGTGCTCCGTGTGAGCTGCTGATAAGGAGGTTGTAAACCCACAGGTTTTAAAACACCAGGGAAAATAGATGTGTTTTCTGTCTCTAAAGCAGCAATTCCCTGGCAAAGTCTGTGCCACTGGAACACCTTTGCTGTGGAGACAAGCTGGGAGAGCTGAGGTTGTTCAGCCTGGCAGGGAGAAGGTTCTGAGGAGACTGTGGAGCCCCTTCCAGTAGCTAAAGGGTCTGAGAGCTGGAAAGGAACACTGGAGAAGGGCACAGAGTAACAGGACAGTGGGGAATGAGTTCAGACTGACAGGGCAGGATGAGATTCAATATTAGGAAGAAATCCTTCCCTGTCAGGGTGGTGAGGCCCTGGCACAGGTTGCCCAGAGGAGCTGTGGGTGCTGAATCCCTGTAAGTGTCTAAGACCAGGTTGGTTGGGGCTTGGAGCAACCTGGGCTAGTGGAAGGTGTCCCTGCCCATGGAATGAGATGAGCTTTAAGGTCCCTTCTAACCCAGAGCATTCTGTGATTAGGCTGTAGATCTCTGTGTGCATGTGAAATGCTCCTGGCCAAGCTTTGATTAAAACCTCTTCATCCCTCTCTCACTTCAGTCTACAAAACATGTTTTGATTAGGAAAGACTTACGACCATCCTGTGCTCTCTGAGATGCATCTTCCTGATCCCCAGGTGATCAGGGAGGGAATGATCCATGGGTATGTCTGATGCTGGTGCAGAGCCAGGACTGAGTTGCCAGCACAAACCACTCTCAAAGCCCTGCCTGGCCATTCCAGAGATGGCTTATCCCATCACAGGGACCATCAGCCTGCAAGACACAGTGTCACACATAGTGGCCATCTTTCTACTTGGTTGGTTCTCTGTACTTTGAAATGCTGATGTTTCCTTATTGCTCACACCTGCTCTCCCTCTCTCTCCCCTTCATTCCCCATTTTCACAGCCTACTCTTGTGAGCTTTGCATTTTTAGGGAACTAAAGAAATCCGCCTCCCGGGTTCCTTAGGTGGTACCATGTAGATGTTTATGTTCAGAAGTCACAGAGCTCCTGCACGCTGGCAGTAGGTCCCCACTCACAACGATATTCCATAAACCCCATCCTGTGTGACCATTCTTCCCTGCTGGCACTGGAGGTGGTGTGTACGAGTGTTGGCAGACGCGGCCCCGGCGCTGCTGCGGGTGCCCCAGAGCAGTGATTGTATTTGCCTGCTCCTTAGCAACTTGGTGGCTGCTTCAATTACAAAGCACTCGGAAAAACGCGCTCCATCTGGTTTTCCAACCCCAGATGCGACCACCCCAAAGAGTGATCTAATTCTTCTCTATATAGACTTGAAAACTTCTCACCAGTTGGTGGTGCGGGAAATCAAATAAGAGTCCTTAGGAGCAATAAGATCCACATGCTGGCCTAATTGCACATGGAGCTAGACTGCTGCTCCTGCTCCAGTGTATTTGCAGTGCTGCTCTCAAAGGCGTATTGTTAGGCGAGGGGAAAACCCACAAATCTTAATTTGAGTAATAATTTAATGTGGTCCAATAATTAGCTATTCATGATAGGGGCCCCTTCGTGTCTGGTGTGGTGTGTGAGGAGAAGGCAGGCAGGGCTGGGGGGGTGGCCTTGGGCTGCAGAGCAGGGGGTGTGAAAAGGGATAGTACCTTGTCCTGCTTTTCAGTACAGTCGTTTTAGTCAATGTTAGATCATCTGAGAGTGTTACTCTGTTTTGTTTTTTGGTTTGGTTTTTTTTTAATTTAAGACCAAAAAAAGAGTGCTGCTTTCTACCTCTGCACACTAAATCAGGAGGACAAGGCAGATTGTAGTAGGATGAGGGGCAATACCTTCAAACTAACAGAGGGAAGGATTATATTGATGTTAGGAAGAAATTCTTCCCTGTGAGGGTGGTGAGACCCTGGCACAGGTTGCCCCGAGAAGCTGTGGCTGCCCCATCCTTGGTGGAAGTGTCTAAGGCCAGGTTGGATGGGGCTTGGAGCAACCTGGGGTAGTGGAAGGTGTCCCTGCCCATGGCAGGGGGTGGAACAGGGTGGGCTTTAAGGTCCCTTCCAGCTCAAAACCACTCTATGATTCTGTGATTCATAGAGAGGCAGAGCCTGAACTGGGAAGTTACTGAGCAATGGGAAAATGTCACACATTTTCAACCTTGAAGGAAAGCTGGCGTGTAAAATTTCCTCCCTCCTCTGTTCTGCAGAAGATGCCATCCTGTTATTTCTCGGTTGTGAACTTTTTGTTGGCACAGGGGTTGGGATCAGGGCCTTATCATTTCAAACCTGTCCTTAGGTGTCCGTGACTCCTCCTGCCTGGCCAACACTGCGCTTTCCTACATGTGAAGAGCCAGTGAGGGAAAGTTTGAAACTGGTTTCCTACACACTTAAAACCTCAGTCTGAGTTTTAACGAGGGGGTGCCAGCCTTAAATATTCCCTGTGTGTATTGGAGCGAGCCCTGATTCACGCGGGGGGCTGTTTTCCATCAGGGTTTCCTGTGGGAGCCCCGTGCGGCGCACAGGAAGCGTGGCCAGGCCCATAGCCATCGCCCTCCACAGCCCATTCCGATGGACAGTGGGGAGCAGTGCCAACCTGTGGCAGAGGGTAGGAGAACCCCCAGGCAGCCGTGGAGGTGAGCCTGGCTGTCCGCAGGAAAAACAAAAAATTACAGAAAGGCACAACCCCTCGGGACCCGTGTTTTGTCAACAAACGGAGCCAGCGCTATTTTGAGCCGCTCTGTACCTAACACTTCCTGTTTTTCAGAAGAAACTTCTTGTTTTTTCGCTTTTATGTTGACGGATTTATTTTAACGGCTTGTTCCTGAGCCGGCGCGAAGGACTTTTCCCTCCCTGAAGTGTGCGGGGTGCTGGCCCACGAGGAGGGAGGGAGGGAGGGGAGGGAGAACCCCCGGGGTCTGCCGAGGGGAGGACCGTCCTGATCCTCCTCCCAAGGATTGCTTGGAGGGTTCGTGGGTGTACCAAGGGGACATGAAGGTGGGGAGTCAGTGGGGTGGCTGCCACGGGGGCACTGCTGAGCTGAGCCATGTGTGGTTCTCTTTCGAGGAGCGGTGGCCCAACCAGTAAGGACAAACTAAATAGCATTCATTTCCTGCTGACCTTTTAACACCAACAGATGTTTTCTCTTACAAGTACCATAGGCCACCTCAGTCCCTGACCTCATCAAGTGGGCTGTGGCCGTTTTCATACTCGACACTCTATAAAACTGCTTTTTTAACCTGTTTTGCTGAGACCTGCCCGCACAAGTGGGTCTCCTGCCTTGGTCAGGAGCTGTGTGCCTTTAATGTTTCTGACTTTCTTTTCTCTGGATGGACCAACCACTTCCTCCTCATTTTTGTCCTCTGTGGAGGATGGCAGATGTTTCCTCTGATGGGCCCTATCAGGCAGCCAGGGGAAGTGAGTTTCCCTTTATAATATTTTCCCTAGCAATCCTCACACAGGTTGGACCTGCAACCCCACAGCTGGAGCAGTAAGTCCATCACCCTTGCCCCTGTTTGTGGTGCTTCTAATTTGCTTTGGGCCAAGGGACCTGCAAGTCTGACCACGACTTGCATGTCCAAGAATATCAGAGATGCCAAGTGCATGCAGGAGACAGCTAAAGGTGGTTTCTGTGCTGGGTCTCCTGGGCAGGGCCTGTGTTCTTCTGGCAGTCCTGCCTGGAGACCATGGGAAAAAAGCTCTGCAGTGTGGGCATGGAGCTGACTGGTGTGTGTCCCGTGAATTTGCTGAAGACTTTTCACTGTTGGTGAAGAGCCTTTTTGCAAAGCTGACATGTATTTGGCAGTAGTGTCTCATCTGATGTCATCAGGCAGGGTGAGGTGTCTCCATGTTTGGGATGAGAAAAGCCCCACTGTGGTGCTTGTGGGTCAGTTTATTTGCTGTGCTGTGCTTGTGTTCCTGGGTTAGTGACATCCAGCTCTTGGGTCAAATCCTAGAATTCCAGAAGGGTTTGGGTAGGAAGAGACCTTAAAGACCATCTAGTCCAAACCTACTGCCTTGGACAGGGACACTTTCCACTAGCCCAGATTGCTCCAAGCCCTTCCAACCTGGCCTTGGACACTTCCAGGGATGGGGCAGCCACAGCTTCTCTGGGCAACCTGAACCAGGGACTCTCCACTCTCACAGGGAAAAATTTCTTCCTAATCCTTTTGGTTTTCTTTACCTTTCAGGTGGGGGACATTGGAGATATGAATAATCACCAGTATGATTTTCAGTTATTGCATTATGCCATCTGGAAGGGGATTTATGTTAATTTAAAGTTCATGGATTTACCTTCATAGGCTCTTTCTTAATACCGTGCTGAACATAAATTGGTGGAGATTCCCAGGTTGTCATTTGTTGGGTTTTTTTGCCTTTCCTTAAAGAGATAATTTGTGTTTGTGCTTTTAGTACTCTCCATTTAACTTAGTGAAGGATGTTCAGAAGTTTTACTGCATGAGTAGTGATTTCTATCCAAGAGCAGCATGTCTATGCAGGACAAGGGGAAAAAACCTGTGAGTCAGGTTACCCTGCTTTCCCTGTTCCATCAAAAAGGGAAGAATACAAAATCTTAAAAATTCCTATTACCCAAACATTACCATTTTTATAGTTTCAAGTTTAGAGAAAATGACTCACAGGCATTTTTAATAAAGGATTGCTCAAAATAGAGTGGAGTGTGATTCACATTAAAGAATGAAGACACAGGAGAGGCAACAAAGAAGCCTTTAACCTGATCCCCACTCTTCCCCATGAGTATATTGCAAAGTGGATGGTTGAGATTCCCCTCGAGGGCCCTGGCAGTGGGGGAGCAGCATGCAGGGATCCTACCCATCTTGTATATTGGTTTTTATTGGTCAGTGTAATTAGGCACTGCCTAATTGCTGTAGGCAGCTCTGGAGATTAAAGTTTTGTGGGTGAAGCGAAGGCAAACCAGCATTTGGGTGCCTTTGCAATCACACCTGCGTTTTGCTCACCAGCACTCAGACCTGAGCGTGTGTCCAGCACCACTCTGGGCAACTTGAAGGTCCCCATTGCAAGAGAGGTGTAACATCCACAGCAGTGGGAGTGTATTCCCTGCTGCCTGCAGGTACTTGGAGCGAGGAGCCAGCTTCTCTGGCTCTACCTGAAAGCGAGGAGCGCTCACAAAAAGCTTGTAACACAACCCTTGTGAGAATAATTGTTTAACAAATAGCCACATAATCTAGTTTGCCTTTTCCACGGTGTTTCAGTTTGTCCTGTGCTGGCAGTCAGCCTTTCCCAGGTTTAACCTTGCAGAGATTTTTATCTTGCCAGTCTGCAGAAGCGGCTGCTGGTTGTGGAAAGCATCCCTGACTTACCAAGTGGATTACTGGGCAAAATCAATTTTACTTGGAACATTCATATGCTGAAAAGCAACTTAATAGTGTCAGCTTTGCTTCCACACCAGTGAGGGGGAAGTGCCCCAACATGTGTTGGATACCCTACATGAGTCTGAGAGGTGACTGAGTGTTTTGGACCATTTCCATCACCAGTGTAATTCCGATGGCATCGTTTTGGCTGCCTGACCAGGACCTGCAGAAACACCTTGGGTGTGCATGCTAGTGTTTATTTTGTGGATGTCTTTACCGAAGTGCTAAACCTTCCCTGTGAGCTGTGAGAACAGAGACCTTCCCCATGCTCCTTCCAGCTTCTTTGGTTGATGTACGGTGTTTTCCCTCCTTTTTGTCGAAGTGTCCTCTGTCTCAGAGTTAATGCAATTGTTATTCAGTGCCGTGCAAATACTCTTTTGTATTTGTATCTCTTTTCTATTTAATTATACTGTATAAATGTCCTCGGTAAATTTGATAAGTTGGGTGAAGGATATTGATTTTCGAGTCTCTCTTGTGCAGGGCTCCTTGTTGTAGCGGCAGCCGTTCACCAGACCTGTTTCCCGAGGAGGTTTTGAAGGTTCAGTGTTGAAGTAGCTACGGGATAACAAAGGAATTTCTTTCTCTACACTCACGGTTGAGTTGTTGATTGCAAGGGTTTAAGGCCAGAGAGAAAACATTAGTGTAAGGTGCTTTTTCTTTTTTTTTTTTTTAAAAAAAGCCTTAGACTCACATTGTCTACAAAAGCAGGTGGTAAGGGAAATCAAGATACAGGGTAGAGCCATTGCATTCATTCCTGCAACTAAAGCTGCCAACTTTGGGATAAAATGAGAGAGAATTGCTTCCAGGGTTGGATGACATCCTGGGGAGCAGTGGGGTGACCCTGGAAGTGCTCAAGGCCGGGTTGGACAGGGCTCAGAGCAACCTGGTCCAGTGGACAGTGTCCCTAAGCATGGCAGAGGGTGGAACAAGACGGTGTTTCAGGTCCCTTTCAACTCAAACTGTTCTGTGATTCCATGATTCTGTGACTTGCAGCTGGGTAGGCCTCCCTCACCCCTCCATCACCCCGTGGCTGCTGACAGGGCAGGAGGAGCAGGGGAGACCAGTGGGTGTGCGGGGAGGCGGAAAGGAGGGGAGGGAGTTTGCAGGGTTAAAAGGGGAGGACCAATGGTCTATTTTTAACTGCAGTTTTGAATGTGAAGTGTCACCGATGTTAAAAAAAGCTCCTGGTTCAATGGTGGGGAAGATGCAGGCGATAGTGGAAAGCCAGCTGCAGCTTTTTGAACTGCTCACTGATGTTTGTGAGGAGGCTGCGAACACTTGGTTAGTGTTAATGTCTTAATTTTCCTCTTTTCAGCCTGAGGTTTCCCTGCACAAGTGACTTTCTTTAAACCGTGCTTAGCTCATAGCCTCCTAAGATTATTTTTGTTTTTAAGAGGAAAAGAAGAGAGAAATAGAGATATTTGTGCACTTTCCTACTGCGCTTGCTTCTTCACATTCTCTTGGAACATAAAATGTTTTCCTTTCCCTTTTTTTTTAATGCTGAAAATTGGACTCTGATTTTTTTTTTTCCTGGCTAATTTCCATGTATTTCTCATACAGGATTTTAGCCTTGATCTATAATGCAGGCCTGTGGCTGTTCTTGCTAAAAGTTTGGTCCCACCAGTGCTTTCATTATAAATCCTTATTTTCAGTAGCAAACTGCTTCCTGCAAATGTCACTTTGTAGAGGTTTGGATGGGTAAGGGGGGCAGTGTCCCCACGTTGCGCCTCACAGCCGTCTACCCCCCTCTTCCCCAGGATTTGGGAAGTGTTTGCTGCTGGTTTCATGAAGGCAGGAGGCTGAAGCCTCTGCGGTCTGTCACGTCAGTGATCCGTGGGATAATGCATCCCGAAGCAGCGGCCGTTTCTTTCTATTGTGTCACCGATCTGCGCATTAAAGGGACCCCGAGTAGGTGTTGCTACAATAAACCATCGCGGCTCTATAGGAGCCGTCACAGTTCATTGCATCAATAATCTGTGTATTAAGGCGTCCCGAGCAGGCCTGGGCACACAATGGACCGTTGTGGCTCCAGATGAGCCTGTATAAATTTAGGTCAATAACCTGAGTGTTGTTAAACCCCAAAATTGCCCTGCTGCAGCGAGCTGGCAAGGCCTGGAAGAAAGATGTGTAGATTATGCAAACCTGGTGCTTGCAGAGGATACTCTGACTAAAGGTTAGTGCCAGGAGAATTATTTCATCTTCTTTATTACTGTTATCTAAGCCTCTCTCCGCTCACTTGGCTCCATCCTTTGCTCTCCTTTCACTCCGTGTGAGCGATGCTGCTCTTGAGGGAGAGCCGGGGATGGAGGGATGGGAGGAGCAGGGAGGAGGCAGCGTTTCGCGGCAGAGCTGTCCCGGAGCTGCCCCGCATCCCGACAAGCTCTTTCCCACGGGACCTCATGGAAACACACATTTCCATCCTGACTGTGCCTGTGCCTGACCCCGTGGAGCTCAGTATTGTCTGTAGCGTGGGTTTTGCAGGCAGATCCCCCAGGGCTCCCCAGACCCTTGGTTACTCCAAAAGCCACCCTCCATCCTCATCGCCGACCCGTTTCTTGATCCAAACCCTCCTTGGTCCTTGATGCCCCAACACCTGTCTGGGCTCTTCTCCTCTCTGCCATTCTTAGCATCCTGCCCCTTCCTTCATTTCTCATTTCCCTCAGACAAGGCTCTTTTGTGGGTAGGTGGAGGGGAGAGGAGTGCCTCCAGCACAGGCCGGAGAGCCCGGTTCTCATTGTGGGTGTACGCCTGAATGGAGACGTAGCCTTGAACTCTTGAACTCTCTTTTTTTTTTTTTTGTTGAGTAAAGCTGCTGTGTGCTGAAAACAAACAGGACTCACTCCGATGGAAAGAGATTGTATAGTGGGAACAGGTCTCGGACCAAGAGAAACGGGGGTTTCCACGTTTCTATTCTGAGAGTTTCCATTTGAGATTTTGCCAGCAGTTGGACAGCAAAAGATGAATTAGCTGAGCTGTTAAAGGTATTACACGTGTTTCCCCCTTCAGAGACTTGTTAGAACATATTTTCTTCAGTGATAGTAATAAGTGTTACAAACAAAACAGAGTTTTCCGCTTTGAATATTCCTTTACACAGAGCATCATCTACATTAAAAAAAAAAAAGTATGTTAAGCAACATGAATAGCTTCAGGCTATTTTATTTCATGTTGCTAAATAAGTCAATGCAGATGAGGACTTTTTATGTAAGAGTGGCTTGTAAATATAAGCACTAAGATAAGGGCAAACTGTAACTCCAGAGATTTCCTGGAGACAGAAGAGTATCGCTGCCTCTTTTCACTGTTCCCTGTCAAGGCAGCGGTCCCGGAACAGGCTCTGTGAGATTTGACTGGGAGAAAAGACTTGAGATATCTGTGATATGATGAGGAACATGAGGAGTTTGTACTGTATGGGGGGGGTTCAGTGTGCTAGAGGGGGGCTGAGTCTCCCAGTTTGCTGGACCATGGTGCAACTGGGGCATGAGGGGCTTCCCCTCTGCTCTTTGGGTGAGCACCTGAATGGTGGAATCTCCTGCTGGGCTTAAGGATCCTCCTCAGGCCCTCAGCTGGGGCTGGTGTGATCTTTCCTGGGATGAGGACTTGGGCTAGGGCCACCAAGGTACCTCCCATGATACGCAGCCATTGCCCTGCAGTAGTTTGGTCACTGTGGGACAGGGCCCAGGGAGAACATCCTTTGTCTCTGCTCATCCCTGGAGCTGCTTGAGTGTTCATGTAAGATGTGATTGTCTGATCCTGATTATGGAAGAATTTAGGAGTGAAGGGTAGAATTCCAGGCTTAGAGACACTTCAGTCATACGCCATGTGAGTCTGTAGGTGGGCTGTGCTGGCTGTAATGTGCGTACCCTCAAGTTCTTGTCCCATCAAACTGATGCAGCAGCACGTGGTTACAACTCAGGACACCGTATTCCCTGAGTATTCCATGGCTTTGCTTGTAAGGATGCACTCATCTAGTTGCTTCTTTGATTATTTCTTTTTATTGGGAGCTGTGCAGAACCAAGGACTTAAGAGAGTCTCAAAGACAAGTGGTCTTGGTTGTAATGTTGGTCTTTTAGCTTGTGCACCTGAAGGAAAACCTTGATACCCAGAGTGGTTTGGGTGGTCTTTGTGTTGCTGCTCTTGCTGTTTTGAACTTTATGTCGAGGAGGGATCCAGGAGTAACTTGTGAGTACTGTGGAAGTATATACTATATACAGTTGTTTAATAAATCCTGCAAGGCAGGAGTGCTGGGTGCTGCCAGCCCTGAAACGAGTGAGCTAAGTGGGATTGGGAGATAGGCAGCACGGAGTCATGGGGACAGGAGAAACACAAGGCTTCACAGGGACATGGGGGGACGCGTGGAGGGAGGGGGTTTGGAGGTTGGGAGGATGTGGCTCCTGGCCACATGAAGATTTTGGTATGCACTCGTACTCAGGAAGTTTGGCCACCCTGATTACAAACATACATGTACTTGGAGATGTATAGCAAGATACTGTCTCTTTCCTAATTTGATTTGCATTTAGATGGAGAGAGGAAAACCACCGAAGCAGGGGAGTGGGTGGCTTTGTGTGGTTTCCTGGCCAGCAGAAGCTGAAAACAGTTTAAAATTCACATTTAGCAGTATTGGTAGGAACTAGAAGGAGATGGTCTGAAGGTAAGTGGCCATGTCCTACCTCTTGGCACTGAGGAAGTTGGATTTGCCTTTGTTCAGCTCTGGAGATGGCTGAGCTCTCCCCTCTAGCTCCAGAGATGGGTAATGGTGCCATGGCACAATTTGCAGTTTTTCTCATTTAATCATTTTCAGAACTTAAAACGTAAAGTACTATTTATGAGAGTAGAAAGGATGGAGTTTGCTTGTTTTAGAGTTGGGGGGTGAAAAGCAAACTGAACAAAACCAAACCTTGGAAGCAACAATAGCTGTGCACCAAAGGGTTTATTTAACCAGGACTTTTTTCGTAGCTGTTTCATCTTATTTTCCTCTTGTCCTTGCTCTTGCTTGCTCATCTATATGCAGCATATGGAAAGGTTGAAAAGTGGCAATTACTAAATGGGAGTCGACAGAAACTACTCTCCAGCAGCTCCAGATGGGGTTAGTGATGCTGTTCCCAAGCTCTGTGCCGGTGCTTCACTCCGCAGTATGAAATGCCCTCTAATGGACAAGTAACTGCATAACTCACCCAACAAACCGGCAAATACTCATTTTTTCTCAGGATTTCTAATCTGCTGTGCTGATTTTGGTACAGGAGCAACCAATGGCTTGAGTAGAGAAGAGCTTTTGGTTATCCAGACATGCAGACGGCGCAGGTTCACCTTACTCTGCGTTAACCTTTGCGATTAGTGCAAATGAAAAATGAGTAATTTAAGGAATTCTGGTAAAGCACAGAGTGGGATTTTATTCTCCAGTATGACAGGGACTGTAAGATTATTTATGTATCATTTCCTGTTGTTTCATTTGAAAAGTTAAGGGTAGTTTTTCAGCCAGTTATGTGCTATGGCAATATCAGTGTGTGTGTTATCAGCGTCAGATACTTAAAAAAAAACAAGATAAGAGAGGCTGAAGGAGGCCCATGATTAATTAGCAAATGGATTAGGCACTCTCCAAGCTAAGTGGATAATTTGGGTTCAGCTCCTGGTTATTGTTCTGCCTACCACCAGCCCCTGAAGGCTCTCAGTGCAGGGTGAGCAGAGCATTGACCTGCTTCACTTCTGATGCCAGAAAGAGAGATGACAGTTATTTTCTTTAAAGCAATTTTCTTGCTGCCTGTTTGGGTTGTTTGTTTGTATTTTAGCTTTAGGAATGAAAGGAGTGCCAGTTCTGGTATTTCCTAGTTCTACTTGAAAGCTCACAGAGGATCTGTGGAGGGCTGATACAGCCTGACAAGGGAGCATGTCTGGATCTTCTTTTCCCAAAATCAAGTAGAAAATCATTAATGTCGGAAATTAAAATTGCTAAAAAAGGCTGAAAATAAAAGAGGTATCTCACTCCCCCCCTTTTTTGTGCCCTTGCTATTGTGGCTACTTAAATATTTTCATCTCAGTGTGACTTCATAACATCTGTCTGGCTGCTGAGAACCCAGTCTGGAGAGTAATTTGTAATCTGAAATACAATTCTTAAAGGAACTTTTTTTAAAAATCCAGTTCCAAACAAAATCCTCTTGCATGCTTTATGCATCATTAAGGTAGAGAGGAAGGAAAAGGCTACAAACCCATTGTCTTCTTTCCCTTCAAAGGACACCTATGCTTAATTGTGATTCTTCTTTTCCTGAATCAACAAGTAGCTTTGATGGAGTAGAACTGATGAGGGATCCTCGCCGTGACTTTCAAGGGCTGTAAGGAATGCAGGATCAGGCTCTCTGTGTCTTCTTTGAAGCCTCATTGTTTTAGCACAGCCTGTATCTCGTTGCATAATGTTTTAAGATGTGGTCTGCATCGTTATGTGCCGTGTTTAATTTAGCAGCAGATGTGCAGGCTCATATGCCGTTACGGTACATTTTGTTCACTCATATGATAGCAAGTTCCTCAAAATTGTTACCAGTTCTTCAGCACAAGACTTGTTCAGGGTGTTATTCTCCTTTCCTGTATGGTGAGGAGCAGAAGAGCTCCAGCAGGTGCTCATGTGGGAGTGCTGGCTCTCCATGAACACGTTTAACCTGCTGCCTCACTGCTCTCTCTGCACCCAGGGAGGGCATCTGCCCCAGGAGTCTTCAGGGGAAGGCACCAGGCAGGCAGTGGAGGGGTAAAGCTTTGGTTCTTAGGTTTCTGGGCTGAAAAAGAAGTGAGTCACCCAGACCAGTAACACTTATGGCTGCCCACAGCAGCATCCAGGCATTCCCATGGAGAAGCCTTAATGCAAAACATCGCTGGACGCTCTGCGGCAGCAAAATCATTGTAGTAACTAGTAAAAGCATTAAAGCTAGCTAACAATGGTTTTGCAGCTAGAGTCCTACCCTCACTGTTTCAAGGGTGCTGAGGGTCCTGGAGGAGGGATAAAGACTGCTGTGGTTTAATGCCAGCAGGCAAATCAGTCCCATGCAGTCACTCCTTCCCTCCTGTGGAATGGGAGAGAGAATCAGAGGGGTAAGAGTGAGAAAATTCATGGGTTGAGATAAAGACAATTTAATAGATAAAGCAAAAGGTCTGCATGCATGCAAAGCAAAATAAGGAATTCATTCCTCACTTGCCATGGGCAGGCAGGAGTTCAGCCATCCCTGGGAAAGAAGGGCCGTATCATGCACAGCTGTGACTTTGGAAGACAGGCACCATCACTCTGAATATCCTTTCTCTTCCCCCAGCTCTACATGCTCAGCATGACACCATATGCTCTGGGATATCCCTGGGGTCAGCTGGGGTCAGCTGTCCTGGCTGTGTCCCTTTCCAACTCCTTGTGCTTCCTTGCCTGGTGGGGCAGTATGAAAAGCAGAGAAAGCCTTTCCTCTGTGTGGTCAGCAATAACAAAAACATCCCTGGATTATCAACCCTGTTTTCAG